>JANIHY010000006.1:25075613-25088734 GCA_027479065.1 Erythroxylum brevipes | reverse complement strand
TTATCAGAATTTTGAAGTATCTAAAGGGATGTCCTGGTAAGGGGTTGTTCTTTGAAAAGAAGGAAGAAAGAAGCATAAAAGTCTAGACGGATGCAGACTATGCTGGCTCCATTACTGACAGAAGGTCAATATCAGGCTACTGCACCTATCTATGGGGGAATACGGTCACATGGAGGAGTAAAAAGCAGAATGCAGTAGGTAGAAGTAGGGTAGAAGCTGAGTATAGGGCTATGGCTCAAGGAGTGTGTGAAGTTTTATGGCTCCGAAGTATTATGTCTGAGTTAAATTTGAAAGTTAAGCCTCCTATGAAATTGTATTGTGACAATAAGGCAGCCATTAATATTGTACACAATCCAGTACTTCATGAAAGGACAAAGCATATAGAGGTGGATATGAAAGATGGAAGCATATGTATCCCATTTGTTCCTACTAAAGAACAAAGAGCAGATGTCTTCACAAAGGGGCTATTCAGACAACCATTTGAAGAACAAATTAGCAAGTTGGGCAAGATAAACATCTTTGCACCAACTTGAGGAGGAGTGTAGAGAATTTCGTAATAATAAATAGTTCCTTAATCAAAGGATTATCTTTATAAATTATCCTTAGTTATAATATCTAGCTATATTAGGACTATTTCCAAATAAGGAGTTTTCCTAGTTAGGAAGACTCCCATAACTATGTATCCTAGCTCTAAGAATAGCAACAACTGTACATTTATAATTAGAATAAAAATAGAGAAGTTTTTAGACTTTATTATTGATCTATAAATTCATTGAAAAACTCAATTGTTTTATGTCATTTTGCATACTTGAAGGGCAACTATTTTTTTAAAAAATAAAATTGAGTTTAGAGCTACTTTTTTTTATCACATT
Source organism: Erythroxylum brevipes (assembly GCA_027479065.1). Lineage (NCBI taxonomy): Eukaryota > Viridiplantae > Streptophyta > Magnoliopsida > Malpighiales > Erythroxylaceae > Erythroxylum > Erythroxylum brevipes. Next base: position 25,087,862 of record JANIHY010000006.1, on the reverse strand, counting down.
TGAGCAATAATTGAATAATATATAATTTTAGTGAAGTTTGCACTTAATTGTGACTCCTTTTAAGTTTTGTTTTGGACAGCAGTTTAGCTTACATCTTTTTTCTTGGTAGCATGAAACAGAAATTTGAAGATCGAATTATCAAAATAGATCGAAAATATGATAAAAGAATCGAAGGCTCAAATATTTCATTTTGCATTGAAAAGTTAGGAAATTTTTATTTATAATTTAAACATATGTTTAGTTAGGGTTTATTAATAGAATATGATAAAATGTAATACTATTCCATCGTTTGATAGAATGATTTACAATAGAATAAAATGAGATGAGATGGAAGATATTACATCCTATTCCATATTAAACAATAAAACTGAGAAATTAGAGTTTATGATATAACGTAAAATGATAAACAACTTTTTACTATATTACATTATAAATCTTTTTTTTAAAATACTATTTTATTGTATTAAATTATGAGTCTTTTTATTCTTCCCCAATAATAATTTTTATTATTATGTCTATTTATATTGTATTCTGTTATAAATTATTTTATTATAATAAATACCTTACTTTCAACCAAATATAGCCCAAAGAATTCTGAACTACTAATTACTACTACGATGAAACTCCTAAAGATCACAAATTTTGATAATTTAGAAGATTACTTTTGATCGAGGTTGTGTTGTATTCGTTTTTCCAATATAAACGAAGCCGTAAGAGAACGTGGATCGCCGCCTTCCTTCTATTGAACCCGCTATTCCTAAGTTCCTTGCCAAATTTGCGTCGTGATTCAATTTTCTTAGCTACATAACACACGTCAGTGGGTCATTTCCGCAAACACTTTAGGTTCATCTTTAGTAAGTTCAATGTGATCTCTAGTCATGCGAGGAATCATATTTCTAAGGCCAACCACAAGTTTGTATTCTGTTCTAGCTCGTAATTTTTTACATGCATCCGATATTGGTGTTCTCCAAGCTGGAATTCCAGTTTGTGGTACCCTTCCTACTAGGCCCATGAGTTCTCAACTTTCTTCTGTGTTTTCTTTCTTCATCTCCCTGAATATTCATACTCGTTGTGCCTCAGACGACGACCCACAAATGCCCAAAGATGGTTCATATGATACTGACTATGAGGTTAAGAAGTTGAGTATTAAAGATGATGAACTTGTTGAAGATGCGAAGTCGAGTATTAAAGATGATCAACTTGTACAAGATGTGAAGATCATTATGAACATACTGCGTGGATTGCCTGTGGAAGTGAAAAACAAGATTGAGCAATGCGGTGTTAAGGTGACACAAGTTTTGGTACTTGAGGTGCTTTCACGGGTACGGAACAGTTGGGAGGCTTCATTTACTTTCTTTCTGTGGGCTGGAAGGCAGCCAGGTTATTCTCACTCTATTCGTGAATACCATAGCATGATATCTATTCTTGGCAAAATGAGGAAGTTTGATACGGCATGGTCCTTAATTGATGAGATGAGAGGGGCTCAGACCAGTGTGACTCCACAGACGTTGTTAATTATGATCAGGAAGTATTGTGCAGTGCATGATGTAGGTCGGGCTATCCACACCTTTTATGCTTTTAAGCGTTTTAAATTGGAAGCTGGAATGGATGAGTTTCAGGGCCTTTTATCTGCTCTGTGCCGATACAAGAATGTGCAAGATGCTGAGCACTTGATGTTTTGCAATAAACATGCGTTTCCCTTTAACACTAAGAGCTTCAATATTGTGCTCAATGGGTGGTCTAATGTGATTGGTAGTCCGCGTGAAGCTGAGAGAGTATGGAGGGAGATGCCAAAGAGGGGTATACCTTATGATGTTGTGTCCTATGCGAGTATAATATCTTGCTATTCCAAGACAGGTAATCTTTATAGGGTGCTTAAGCTTTTTGACAGAATGAAGTCACTGGGGATTGAACCTGACAGGAAAGTTTACAATGCTGTCATTCATGCTCTTGCAAAGGGTAGGCATGTACAGGAAGCCTTCAAGCTCGTGGAAACAATGGAGGAGAAGGGTATAGCACCTAATGCTGTCACCTATAATTCACTGATCAAACCTTTGTGTAGGGCTAAAAAGATAGATGAGGCTAGACAGGTGTTTGATGACATGCTACACCATGGTCTTCCTCCAAACATAAAGACCTATCATCCATTCCTCCATATGTTGAGAACAGAGGATGAAGTGTTTGCATTGTTGGATAAGATGAGAAAAATGAACTGCTGGCCAACAAATGACACCTACATCATGTTGATTAGAAAATTTTGTCGATGTCGTCAGCTTGATAGTGCACTTAAGTTGTGGAATGAGATGAGTGAAAACGGCATAAGTCCTGATCGAAGTTCATATCTGGTTCTGATACATGGTTTATTCTTGAATGGAAAGTTGGATGAGGCCTACAAGTATAATAAAGAAATGAAAGAAAATCACTACTTACCAGAACCAAAGATGGAAGAGATTCTTCAGACATGGTTGTCTAATAAGGAAATGGTCAACTATCAGACAAAAGAACCCAATGGCAATCCCGAGATAGGAAAGAAGATCAAACCTATTTATAAGAATGCTAATCACGGCAAACATTTACTCCGACAAGCTGAAAGTAGGAGAGTCTCAAGATAGCTTGGTCTTTCCTTTTGGAAACGTTCATGCTTAAAACCTAAAACCAGGAGACTCTGTATCTAGCAACCTAAAGGTCCGTCATATCAGAGGTAATTACCGCATCCACTGTTTTAAGTATATGTTTATGTGACAGGTTACAGTCATTCAATTTTTCTTCTCACAAAACTTACTATACAACTCCAGCCTGTCCAAAAGTGAGGTTTACCCTCTCCTGAAGTAACTTAATGATGTTGTCTCCCGAGATTTATGATGTAATCGTTCTGTGTATTTCCCTTGTAACCAAAAAAAAAAAAAAAAACTTAATGTAGTCCAACAGATGGATTACAAGATGGATCTAGTGCACTGGATCACAAGATGGTAAAGGTGCGGAACAAGATCGCAACCCAGGTACAAGTGCAATGGTCTAATAGTTCCCCATCGGTGGCTACATGGGAATCCTTGATGGACTTGCAGAAACACTTCTCTGAAGCGAAGCTTGTGGACAAGGTTTTCGAAGAAGGGGGTGTTGTTACAGGACAATGAAGAAGGAGAAGCGTGCTAAGTAAAATAAAGAGCATCGACGTTTAGCAGAAACTAGTGGCTAGAAATAGCATAAACTGATTTTCAACAAGTGTAAGAACAAACATTTCTGGTACCAAACGTATTTGTTTTGCTGGAGCGAGAGTAGAGAATGAACCATTTTCCGGTAATAAAATAATAATAATAGGGCGTGCTTGAGGAAATTTTAAGCAAGGATATGGTGCTAAATGCTGGAAGCGTTTGATTTTTCCAGCAAAAGCTATTCCAAGACTGCTAACCCTGTTATTGCTGGACATTTATTTATTTATTTATTCTACTTGGGATATAAATTATTCAGAACTTGCCCTTTAACAATAAATCCGTAAGGCTACTACAAACCATGCCAACTTCTTTCAAATCTTGTTTGAAATATTTCCAGTCTCACTTTAAATTGCTTACCTATCCATTGTCCATGACAGAACATCCCATTTTCTTCTTCTGAGAGTAGACATGCACTTCAACGTAAGGAATCATGAAGCTGCCTATAAAGTATATCACTAGCTTCAAACCACATACATTTATATTATCAGATTTGGTTTATACCAAGTACAAACTAATTACAGATCAACTTCACGGCCTTTCTTTCACCAAACCAGAAGTTCTATGAAAACTGGCCATTAAAACATCAGAAGTAAATATTAACTTCACACCTATTTTATGTAAGTTATCTCAGTAAGACAACAAAGAACATGCACTAGAGTACTATAAATACTCAAGAGAGAAGAAAACAAGGAAACATCTTGTTCACATTAGGAAGCGCTCACAGCAAAAGAAATGCTCCCATATCAGTTTTAAGTTGTCTTCTAGCATGTCACGGATTGAATTACTTTCAGCATTTTGTCCCTGACAAAAATAGTGTAGCAAGCTTTAGACTCATCATACATTACAAAATGAACCAGAGAAATGAGATCAATTAAAGAATCAAGAAGATGATGTGCTTGTACGTAAATTATTAAATTAATCTGACTCGCACATAGATTGAAATGCAGCAACAACTATAAGTGAAACTATAAATCATGCTATGCAAATCCAGATGTTTAATTAAATGTTAGCCCAACAGACCCTGTTCCTAATAAAAGGATCACGACAATAACAAATACAAAGCTCCTATAGTCTAGCAATTAAGTTTGTTCCTTTATCCAATAAATCAGCTTCCACGCAATAACAACAAAAATATGAAATTTACAAGAAAAGTGATGCTCAAAATGAATATGAAGACGTATAAAACTTGTATCTTCTCCTTTTTGTAATGGGGGAAATTGAGAGAGGAAAGAGATCTGGTTTTCATTGCAATAGAACAAATATTATCACTGGGGAACCCTTTACTCGTGTAAACACAGATCACACTATAAAAGGAAGAGAAGAGAAGTTAACCGCACAAATAAAACTTACCTGCGATTCTATAACTATTCCTTTTAACTTGATATACATTTCTCCTGAAGCTTCCCCAGTTGCATTCCTAAAGTCAAATCGATCAGCATGTCGAACTTTCAGCCTGATTGACTTATTTTTGTAGGCTTTAGAAATGGTGTGCCAAACCCCTACAACAGTATATCTATCTCCAGAAGATTCCTTCCCCAGTTGCCATCTCAACCCACCTTTCACATTCGAATCCAAAACTGCAGAGTTAATCAGGTTTCTTATGCTATCCATTTCATCATCCTGCATAAGACCAATTGGATCTCAAAATTTCACATACCTATCTTCATTTTCTTCCAGACCACCATAACATGGTAACACATGCTCTTGCTATTTAAAGTGATTTGACCTCAAAACTCATGTTAAAAGTTCTAACAAATGTGCTTGCTGTTCAAAAAAATATAAAGAAATATAGTATTATATGTTTTAAGCTGGAAGGACCAATCATGTCTTCTGTTTGAAGTAAATTGACTTTATGAAAGACACGTTTTTTATTTCATCTCTTACAAATAAGAAAACTAGATCATTTTCATCAAATGGAGTCAGATTAGTTGAAAAAGGAACCACTTATTTTTTAACCCAGATCTTTAATATGCCTAGAGAATTATCTCTCCCAATTAAGGAAAAAGTGAAAACCATCAATTTGTTTTTTGAGAGGGTAACATAGGATGGAATAGTGTTTGAATGTTTCCAAATTCATTTCCCAAACCCCTCTCCGGAATCAATAACTTGCGTCAAGTGACAGCTAGCCTTACACAAGCTCCCATATTGTCTCATAAATCAACATGGGAAGATATCTTCTTCTTTTGTGTAGCAGTGAATTTGTCTCATCATCCTTAGCATCAGAAAAACGAATTCTAAGGACAGTCTAACGATTATCAAAAAGAAAAATAAATATGGCCTAAATTAATGTATCTTTATAACAAAGGTAATGCATTTACTTAAGGTTTGGACAGTATATGAATGTTTACTACACAGCAGTTCACAGTTTCCAGTACAGCCTAGCTATTAGCAGTTCCCAGTAAATGATAGTGAATAATCTTACAGTTAAGGCGGTTAAGATCCTCTTAGAACATAACATGAGCCTTAGGTCTATATTCTTGTCAAGGCATGATACATCTGTAACCATATGGCGCACTTGGTTCAATTCAACCTGCAAGCATGTGCCTTTTACTTTAATCAAACAGTCATAAAATAGAACAAAGTAGATTATGTGAACATTGCAGACACTAATTCAAAATCAGGAGGCTGGGAAAAGTTTTTTCAATTCCCTAAAAATGACAGAAAGGTTAATATGAAGAGCCATCTTGCTATGTTAATGAAAAGTAGCTTAATAACCATTCAGAGACAGTCCAGCTGTGCAACAGAAAACCTACCTTGTAGAGTTGAAGTTTTTTATCCTCCTTTACACTACATTTGCATGAAACTGTTGAATCTGGTCGTGAATTATCAGATAACTACAACAAATGTTAGAGGAACAAGTCAGTGACGAATCAGAATTATGGAACAAGCTGCATAGCTTAAAAAATACCTTAACATGGTATACGTCCTTCTCCTCTTGAAAATCAAGTCCAATCATGGGGACTACTTTATCTTTGATGTTCTCCATGTAAGAAGAAGGAACATTCGTGTAAAATGACTTTTTCAATTGCCTTAAAATGGTTTCTGTAACCAGATCTTTTTCAACACTTGCTAGGCTAACTGAAGGGCTCCTGAACAAATAGAGCAATTTGATTAGGAAACATAGAGTGCATTCGTCAAAACTTTATGTATTACAAGTTCCGATCATAGACATGAAGGACTCAACTCAACTTTTTTTACTAGGTCCAATGAATATATACAAAGAAACAATTCTGTTCAGTCTCAGTTAGCGTTAGCAGAAAAAACAATGGCAAACCATTTAATAGCCAAGTAATAAAAAGCAAATATTTGGAAGTTTACACTGGAGAGCAAGAGGAAACAACTTAAAGTAATCAAAAGGGAGAAAAATCTAACACACAGCAATGAGGCTTGACAAGCTCATCAAACAAAAACAATCAATGACTAATAAACCACTTACCCACGAAAAACAATTTTTCCAAATCGCGCAACCAATGCTGGCTTAACTTCCACCCCTTGATCCTCCATTTCATTCCTTAAAATTTTGAAAGAAGATAGCAAGTTTTGTTGTACATTTTCTGCTATAATAACCCAAGGACTTGTTGGGAAAAGCTGTCTCAATTCAGTATCCTCTACAACACGTACAATTTCAAAACAAACAAAAGTCAATGCCAACTGTTTGTGTTCAAGTAACAAAATTTAAGAGATAGGTACAAGAAACATAGAATGCCAACCTGCAGCTGAATGACTACGAACCAAGATGAGAGGTTTTTCCCCTGCTTTGCGCTCAGTGTCCTCCAAAGAAATTGGATCGAGATGAATATAGGAAGGAAACTGGCCATTCTCAGCCAAACCAACAGGAAACCATGTAGATATAGCGTGATTGGCATATACTATCATCCCACTCCTACCTAAGCTAGAGACATTTGATTTGAAATTCAGATTTTTCCTAAATTGTGGAACAAGCAACTCAGGAGTTGGCGATGCCCTGTCCTTGCCCTTTAAAAGCCGCTTGTGTGGAGGAACGTAAGCCATGAAAAACAGTAGCAATTCTATGCAACCTGATCACGTCAGAAACAAGTTATATTGAAAAGGTATCATGCATGTAATACTTGGAACAGAACATACAACTTGTATAGTTGAAACATATCAATAGCGCAGCCAGTAATCGCCAATATACAATTGCAGACAATGTTGGGTAGTTTGGTTTCAAAAGAGAAACAACCCCAAACGAACCCATCAACCTAGTCGTAGTCTGCTGAGAAATACGGTTACAATTGAAAGGACCTTATAAACAAATGACCAACCTGACAATCGATCAAGTTAACTTCTTCCACATGTCTTCCAAACACCCATAATGATTTTTTACAAACGTGAACCAGTTAAGTGACTACTAATTGAAGTAAGAAAAGAAAAACCCAGGAACTACAAAACCCATAACTGTAATAATTTGAGCTTCCACTCAAGATTAAAGTAACGGAAGTAGAAAAAATGTTACCTTGTCGAATAGCTTTAAATCTTCAATTGATCCATCAAACTAAACTGAACTAGACTATTTATATAGAAAAACGGACAACAAACTGGGATTGAAGCTACTTCACTACAAAGTCATTAATCAACAACTTGGCGAACAAGATGATACTACGAAGTCATTAATCAACAACTTGGCGAACAAGATGATCTTGAGTTCCTTGTCCAGGCGATTTTTGAATAGTAAGTTCCACTAGCTAATAAAGTTCAATGACGTGGCCTCCATCTTTTTTGCGTACGGTGTCAAATGAATAAATTCTACTCAACCGGCCGGCTTACTTGTATGACTTCATATGATTAATTCACTGTTTTCAATATTTATTTGGCAATTCATCTCATTTATCATTTAATTAAAGAATATTTTTTTAAACCTTTGATAAGCCTATTCATATCCATTAAACAAAAGATTTGAAAGACTAATCATTTCATTTTTCAATTAATCCACCTCACTTTATGATAAATAATTTTCATTAAAAATGACTTTAAACTCCATTTTAAATTCAATTCGAATTCCTTACTTTCTTTAAAGACTTCAAATGATTCTTAATTTATAACTCCTTTGTACTACACATCAAAACCCAAATTATAAATCAAGGAGGCTGTTCTTAAGATGCCTTTAGTCAAATTTGATGAGATTTATGAATGAAACAAAGCACACAACAAAATAGTAAACAAATCTCATAAACAAGTATATATACATATATACTATAGTATCTAAATATAAGCGAGCATATTGTCGATCCTACAAAGATTATGACTACTTATAAATGATGTCTTCATATTATCTAATCTAATAAAGTGAATGATTGATTTGAAGGGAAATAAATGAACAATTCTAAATTACCAATTTAAAGCAATAAACAAGACTAAAACAACCAATAAATAAATTAGATCTAGGTTATACTTTAATTGTAACTCTTTTCCTATACTTTGTTTGTACTCTAACCTAATGATCAATTCCATGCCTTTAAATGACTCAGAATTCTTAAGTTATAAATATCTACATTTTCGAACAATCTATCCCTTATTTTTAAATTGATTTTTACCAAAATCTTTTTCTAATTAAAATAACCTAAGAACACATTAACTCGCTTCGCTAATTCTTATGTTAAGTTACACCCTAACTTAGAATGATTGTGTAATTATATCTCTAACAACCCATACAATCCTCATCATTTATGTTGTGATCTAATCATACAAATCACCTTCCTATCTCAACAAGTGAATTTGATTATCATATCTTAAAGTCTCTTTCTTTTTATTCAACACAATATAGTAACATGAAAATTTTCAAAAAAACTAAAAATTTTATTAAATGAAAGTGGTAATCCAAAATATCAAGCCATATGGTTTATCCCACCCAGATCTATACACCAATTAGTTCAAGATAAAACAGATACAAATCATACAAAAAAAAATGAAATAACAACATATAAAGAAAAACATCCTCATGGTTCTTGAATCGTTAAATTCTTATTGAATCTCGACGGATTTCTTTTTCTTTTCCTAAGGTTGCCTTTCTCTTGATCTCTAGTGGTTTTTTTTTGTTCTAATTATTTCTTACCTCCAAATTTCACTACAAGAAAACAAGCATTCTGCGGCATTTTTAAATAACGTCACAGATTGTCTAGCATTTTGCAACGTTTTTAAAACGTCGCAGAATGTGAAGGAATCCGCAACGTTTTTTTTTTCGTGACCTATCCATTAACTTACCAACGCTCAGCAAATTATGTGCCAAACTAGGAGCAAACAGAACATTTTGTATAAGTTTTGTCGTACCTTGACTGGTGTTAATGGCAACAGTACCTATACCCTCAACCTAAATTTGCTTGTTATCTCCAAGCCAGATCTGCTTTTTGTTGGTTTCATCTAGCTCTTTGAAGATTGATTTGTTCCCATCATGTGATGGGAACAACCACTATCTACAAACCATACATCGGAATCCATAGTAACTGCTTTATACTGCACCATAAAAAGCATGCTCTCACCTTCTACATTTGCAAAACTAGCTTGAGGATTGTTTTGCCAACAAATAGATGAAATGTGGCCAAATTGGTGACATTGGTAACATTGAACTTCATTTCTTCCTCCAAATCAACCTCTACCTCTACCTCTTTCGTGTCGACCTCTACCTCGAAAGTTTCCTCTACCATATCTTGATGTACCTTCTTGGAATGGTTGTTCATTTGGTGCTCTTGTATCATCCTTTGCTTGAAAAGCCTTTTCTTCAATGTTCTCGGATGATCTATTAATTCTTGCTTCATGTGCTTGCAAGGAACCTATTAGTTCATCAAGTGTAAATATAGATAAATCTTTTGACTCCTCAATCGCAACAACAACATGATCAAATTTAGGAGGCAAACTCTTTAATACTTTTGCGACAATTATTTTGTCACTTGTCATCTCACCATACGATCTCATTTTATTCACAATTTCAATTACTCTAGACAAGTACTCTTGTACTGATTCATTAGTTTTCATAACCAGTGTCTCAAAGTCTCTACAAAGAATTTGCAGTTTAACAGTAATTACCTTGAGTGAGCTTGAAATTTCGTTTTTAATGTATCTCATGCCTGTTTTGGTGTTTTTGCTGAAGCTATTCGAGAAAAGTTTGTGTCATCCATTTCTTGTTGAATGAAATCTTTGGCATCCTTCTTCTTGGTCTCTCGCAACTATTCTCGCTCCTGTTCATCTTGTATCTATCCATCTTCTTCATGATCATCTGGATCTATGAAGTCTACAAATCCATATTCAACTACGTCCCAAAGCTCCTGCAATTTAAACAACGTTTTCATTTTGATACTCTAAAACTCATACTTTTCTCCATTAAAGATAGGTATGAGTGGAGATGAAGAAGACCCAATCATAGAAGTTGTCAACGCCATAGTTGTTGTACTTATACTCTGTGTTTCACTCTCACTTTGTGTTTCCCCAACAAATGGATTTCACTCTCGCTCTCTCTTTGTGTTTCCCAAAATCGACCTGCTATGATACCACAATGTTGACAAAACAAAGATAGAAAATAGAGTAGCAAATAAGAAAAACCGAGTGAAAAATGAAAATAGAGTATATGACGCAGAGATGCAACTGAGATATGTTTATTCAACTCATAAACAATGCCTTTTATAGGCTACAGACTCAACAAACTTAATGCAATATCCTCTTTGTACCAGTCTCTCCTTTTAACTCGATCTTCACAAACAAATCTGGACTCTATCCAACTAAATCATGACTTATTCAACTCAAAGGAAAAGACTAATTTAACCTTACTAAATACAAGATATTTGAATCACTTTCTAACAGTTTCACCCTTCACGAAAGGATGCAGAGGTGGCATATCCCTACCATAGACAATCTTGAAAGGTGTTATACTAGTGGAAACATGAAACTAGTGTTGTATGAATATTCTGCCCAATATAAAAAAGAATTCCATTTCTTTGGTTTTTCATGTGCAAAGCACCATAAGTAAACTTCTAAACACCTGTTAACCATCTCCGTTTAACCATCCATTTAAGGATGATAGGAAGTGCTCATTCTCAACTTGGTTTGGATAAGGAAAAATAATTTCTTCCAAAAAGAGCTTAAGAAAATGGGACCTCGATATGAAATTATCAAACAAGGTAAGCCATGCAAGCGTACAACTTCTTTACAAAAGACTCCAGCCACTTTTTTTGCTGTAAATGCACGGGAGAGAGTAAAAAAGGCCATACTTACTCAAGAGATCAACCACTACTAAAATAGTGTAAACCCCATTAGACTTGGGAAAGCCAACTATGAAATTCATTGAGATATCTTCGTAAATCCTCTCCATAATAGGCAAAGGTTGCAGGCTAGGGTTTCATACTCGTCACGCTGGCAAATCAAACATTGTCAAACATGAAGTTTGATATCTCTCTTCATACGAGGTCAATAGAATTGATCTAAGAGCCTCTTTAATGTCTTCAAATAACCTCCATGACCACTAGTAGGAGTCTTATATGCCTCAACTAACAAAGTATCCCTTAAGTAAGAAATTGAAGGAATAACCAACTTGCCTTTATAAAAGAGTTTATTAGCTCACCACTAAAAATTAAAGTGTGAAGATGAATCTTTTTACAAGTTAGTTATGAGACTCTTGGTCTAATTATCTTACAGATAAGCTTCCTGCAAACCTGAATAATCCAAAGGCACACACATAATTAAATTAAAAAAATCAACTTACCATGGTTTTCGAGAGAATGCATCAACTGTTGGAGTTATGTAAATATAGTGCCTTGGAAAGCAAATGTATTTACATGTAATTTTATCTTCTTCAGTTACAGTTTTGTAATGGAAATATTTATTATTAATAAAACAAAAAAGTTTGGTTTTATTTGTGTGAGCATTATATATCTGGCCAAAAGGTACCAAGATTCTTTTGTAAGTAATATATATATACATAGAGATGTATGGGAAACATGTATATTATTAGAATATGAATTAATTGATTCACAGTTGAATAATCAAGTTGGTCGCTTGATTATGGTTTAGACTGTAGTGTTGCGATTTATCT
>JANIHY010000006.1:25025103-25058749 GCA_027479065.1 Erythroxylum brevipes | reverse complement strand
TAATCATTTCATCATATGGTATTCTTTCATGTCTTGCATTTAGTCAAAATGCCATGACCGAAGTCGAGGCATAACATGCTCGGAATCAGAATGTAATGCTATCAATTTCTATGATTCTTTCAAAATAGATGGAATCAAAGTCATTCAATTCATCACATTTAAACATGCATAACATTTAACATATATTCTTAAATAGGCAAGAAATTGCCTAATCACACAATAACTATAAGGATATTACCCACCTAAGATCACTCGAGTAGTCGACTCACTGCTGTCCTTCCTCTTGCGATGGAATCGAGTTAGCTTGGTTTCCTAAATCAAACCAAGTTTCCATTCAATTAATATCCAACGTAAATATTCACAGCTTGGAAATCAAAAATAAAGCATTAAAAGTCTATATTCGACTTCCATCTAAAATCCCGAACCCTTCGAAACAAATTTCGAACTTCCCTTCTTCATACAACTCGAAGCCCTTTATTTTTAGTTCACAATCAATCCAAAATCACCTCAATTGGACATCTACACTAAAAGATATGCCCAAATATATCAAAAATTTCACTTTCGAAAAACAGGGGGCTCACCGCGACGAAGGATCGCTCACCGCAGCGAACGACCCAGCACGCCGCGACATCGGCCTGGCTCGCCACGGCGTGCACACATGTGTGCGTTGCGGCGTGCTCACCTCTTGTACGCCGCGACGTGCACATGCTGTGTGCCACGGTGTGCACATCCTTTTGTGCATGTCGCGACGTGCACCTTGTGCACGCGGCGTCTCTAATTGTCTCCGCACGCCGCGGCGTGCTCTTGCGCACGTCGCGACGTGAGGGTCGGAGCAGCAACTCCGAACCCCAATTTTCTGCATTTTTCGATCTTAAATCCCTTCCAAATCCAAATGCAACACAACCAAACTATAGATCAAGTCCTCTACTACATTTCTAACCCATTCTAAGATTCAAATCCATCACAACACATCAACCCAAGAAATCTCTACATTTTTACCCTAAAACCCTAAAACCATCGATTCTCCTATATTCACTTCACATTAAGGTTTAATCCAACCGAAACAAAGTTAAACGAAGCATAACTTACCCAGAAAACACTTCAAAACTGTCGGAAAACTCAAAGACCGAATCTCCTCTTCTTCTTCTCTTCCTTTCCCCGACGGCGCACTTTCTTCTTTTCTTTTTTCTTTTTTCTTTTGTCTTCTTCTCTTCTTTCTAAGTCTTTCTTAGGTCTAAAGGGGTACAAAGACCATTGTACCCCTTCTAATCAAGCCTAAACCAGTCCAACTCACGCAACCTTCCCGAAAATGCCCTTATAAAATTTTACCCTACAATTTCCATATAAATCATATTAAACTAATTAAGCCTCAAATAAACCAAAATTATCCACTAATATATCCAGTTTAATCAAACTGAGGCATAATCATGCAATTATCACAATTCATGCTTAATGACATTATAAAAAAAAAATTCGGGGCCTAACATAAATCCTAAAATCATGACTTAATCTATCTCTAATCAAATGTCATTCAATTTCATGACCGGAATCCGATAAATCAATCATCAAGCAATTTTTTCGGTCCGGACTCGTATCTTTAAAAATTCCGAAAAAATTCCTATAAATTCGCAAAAATATAAATTGCATGATCCTATACTCCAATTTCACAATTCAATTTCCTAAATCTCATTTCTAACTTAAATTCAATTTTCGAGCCTAATTTGACCTAATTCTCCAATTAATTTCTCACAGCTCAATTGACTTAATCGTCTCCAAATTCCAATGTACCCAATCTTAGCGGAAATTTGTCATACATGTATGTACGTACGTATGCCAGTGCAATAATTGCCAAATTACCAAATTATACATAACTAATAATGCATGAACATGCCACATATGAATGCAATGAACTGTACCCATCCTATCGGTGACGGGATGTTACAAATCTTCATACATATGGGAGCTCATATTTGTTCGTATATTAATATATTGTCAACTCAATTGAGAGGCAACTTAATGCAGCATAGGTATAGAAAGAAATGCATTAAGGGAAAAGTTAAAATGGAAAAATATATACTTGCGTAGAGATAAAAGAGAATTGAGAATTATTTCAATTCAATCCATGAACAAGATGTTGTTAGTTAAAGAATATTGTAACAACTTATAAATAAAGAGAGTTAACAAAAAAACTTATCAATAAAGAGTCCTTGTGGGTTACGTGGATGCATACTTAATTTTTTCACATAGAAAGCATATTGAATATAAAGTTAAAGACCAATACTTCTTAGACCTAGGGTATATCTTCAGTTTGAGGGAAAATATATATGATATGTGATGTTTTATATCCCGAAACAGAAAATAATTGCTAAGAGAAATCACTAAGACAAGTACACCTATCAATTTCTATAATATAGTTTTTAGTGAGTACCAATGTCCATCCCATGAGGATCATAATCGGTAAATACTTACCATCTTTGTATTATCTAATCTAATGAAACAAATTATTGATTAACAAATAAGAAATAATCAGTTAAGTGATAGATAAGAAAGAAGCAACCAGTAAATCAACTAGAGTTAAGATGCAGAATCCTCTTACAACCTTTTCTATAGTTAAATTCTTGTTTTATTTAATGATTAACTCTAGTTGTTTTCTTTAGTTGAATAAAAAAGACAGGAGAATAAGGACTTGCAAGTATATCAAATACAATGAGGAAGAGGAGTACTACTTTGAAGAGAATCTCAAACATCACATGGTCAACTTTAGCAAACACACATAGATGAAACAAACCTCAATTGGTAGTTCACCTCCCAGCTGTTCAATGTAGCAAACAACTTGACCCTCCTTTACTATTTACTTTTGTTAAGCAGAAGAAAATTATCATCATAATTTGACAGAATTATCATGATGGAAGTATTGTGGAAAAGGGTGTGATCTAAGCACATCGGATAAAGCAGAACAGATGAGCTGAAAACCATTTCATCCAACAATTCTTCGTCACGTAATTTGCGATACTAATGCAATCTTTCTAATCTCTCTTACACAGAAATTAGCAACAAGGAAAAACTAAGAGGTAAATTTTGGAAGAAAAAAATCGATATAAGAAAGAAGTCCTTTAAGTTTGGATCAAAGAAAAAATCTGCATCACAGCAAAAGAACACATTTTACTTGAACTGATTTCCTCTTATACGGCAATGAACTCAAGATGAAACCAGATAATCCGTATAAATGTAAATAGAAAACAAATACCCCAAAAGTTTACGCATATTAGGATTTGGAAAAATTCAGAGGCAAAAAAAACAGTCCCAGAACGAGAAGTCGGACAAGCATTGCAATCTAATGAAATTATGGCTGTAATTAAGAGGCCACAAAAACACAATAAATAAAGAAGTGAATGGAGACAACAATCAACATTTGATTGAAAAGGAAGATGTCAAAATCCCCTTAGGCTTTCACTACAGAAACAGAAGTGAAAACAAAAATCAGGTAAGGATGCTTATATGCGCGTGATTTCGGTTTAAAAAGAGTATCAAACCGTTTAGTACGCCTCGACGAAACCTAACCAACCCAAGGCATCAACGTAAATGAAAACATCAGAGACAGTCGAGTTCTTGTAGTACTGTATATGGACGGCCGGAATGGGGTAACATTGTTGGAGTAAACAAGAGGGAGATTCATAAATAATCAAAGGAAAGTATGAGATTTGGGACAGAAAAACGAAAGAGACGCAAGACAGTGGAGAGAGCATTTCGGAGATTCGACCCAAATCTCACATGGACAACGACTCCAGAGGCAAACAAGGAGAGATTCATGAAGCATGCAAAGCATTACCTGCGGAGATTGCGAAGCCCAGGGAAGAAGGAAGGAGAGCTACGAAGCCGAGGGAAGAAGGAAGGAGAGCTGCGCAGAGAGGGAACATCGTTTCCCTGTACAAAAAGTGAGTTTTGGAGTTACAAGGAGGGTATTTCGGACATTTCACTATGATGTTCTGTTTTTTTCCTTAGGGCAAAAATTTATGTACCATAGTCTTGGATTGGACAAAATTTTTTGTCCAAGTCCTTTGAAGACGGAACGAAAATGGACGCAGACAGCAACCAAATACCACTTTAGATAAAACCTATACGTCCTTATCCTCTGTTCTCGCGTATGCAGACGGGCAACCAAACGCTACGTAAGGCTGCCTCTCACTGCAAGTCCCGTGATTGTAACTGGTGATTGTTTCCTGTTCTAATGCTATTGCATAAATATTGCAATTCTTTCACTCTCTGGCTCACACACTCTGGCCATGAATCCTCCCCCCGCAACTCCCGTTCCCAATACCCTTCCATTTCGTAACCCTAATTCCTTCTCCCATCACCACCCACCACCACTTCAATTTCTATACCATCCTCCACGACCCACCACTACCACTATTACGACCTCCTCTACTCAAATTCCTGATCTTTCCACCACACTATCTTCTATCACTGATCTCCTATCCCTCTCTCACCAAACCCTCACTGCTCTTTCCTCTCTGACAAAGCCCCAAATTACGACTGGCTATGTCTTGTGCCCCCACAACCCCCACCATCTCATGCCTCCAGAGTCCCTCTTTCTTCACTCTCTTCGCTGCCCGTTTCCACTCTCCGAAGATCCTGCCTCTCTTATTCAGTCTCTTTATTATCCAAAAACTCTCAACAATCCCCTTTGTCCACCCGAATGCCCCCTGAAGGGCAGCACCGAGGTTTGCTTCTCTTTGGATGCTTATCACGACGAATTCGCACCAGCTTTTTTTTATAAGGATTGCCCTGGTGTTGTTAACTTCAATGATTTAGTTAGGCCGAGAAGATTGTTTACGTTACCTCGGGTTTTATTGGTAGAATGCGCCAATTCTGCGCGTACTAGTAAGGGAGACATTGGGGAGTTGGATACAAGCAGTATTAAGCTTTTCCCATCTGATTTCTGGGGTATTAGAAGAGAGATTGATGGTTGGGTTGATTATCCGATTGAATATTCGCATGGTGTGTTTTGCACGGTTTTGGGATTACATTTGGTTAAGGGCGGTGATTTGAGGAGGTGGATTATTACTGATTCTCCGCGTCATGGGGTGCTGATTGATGTGTATATGAGGGATCACATATCTCTGCTTTTTGGGTTGTCTCTAAGGGCAATTAGAAGAGAAGCCTTGTCATTGTCAAACTGTGAGGTTAATATGACAACCAAGACTTTCAAATGTCCTGTTTTGGTTCTCTCTTTGACATGGATTGTATCTCAGCTTTCTGTTTTGTACGGTGAAATGAATGCAAAATGCTTTGTTATTAGCATTTTTAGGCAATGCATCTTGGACGTTGCATGTCAGCTATTGTTATTTCCTTTGGTGTCTAATTCACAAGTGTATCCAAGTGCTTTAGATGCTAATCAAGATGATGGTAAGGAAATAAAAATTACCGAAGGACTTGAAGTAATTACAAATTGTAAATACGGCAAAGGAGTTGATGCTTTTATGCTCAAAGAGGAGATTTCTGTCTCTCGAGTGGCGGGGGCAGTTGCGGCGGTGCATGAGCGGTCTTTGCTAGAAGCAAAAATTAAGGAGTTAAGAGGTTCATATTCACTGCCAAGATATCATCGGTATGCAATTTCTGATACTTCTTTTTCTTGTGGTATTCGAATGTTTTCAGTTGTAAGACAGAATGTTGTGTTCACCTTCTACACTAATGACAGCTAAAAATAGAGTGCTGATTCTTTTAATAGCTCCTATTAGTTTCTATTTTCGAGTTCTTAAGCAGATTGGGTTGGTACAATGCTTGTGGCATCTTTATTTTTTAAAAATTTCTGTTTATTATTTTCTAAATTTTGGATTGATGTTTGGAAAGATTGTTATAAAAAGGAAAAGTAGTAAGAGTCAAGCCCACTAGATAAAGTTGGTATGGTTCTCTAGCCTCTTTCTACCTCCTTGCTCACCAGCACTTGCCCTTCACCACAATAGTTGTTACAAAGGTTTTTCTAAACACCGAACTTATAATGAAGTTGTGCTTATTTTTTTACACGATAATCACATAGATTTGTTTAAGCACGATAATTTCACTTAGATTTTTTTCGAAGGCCTCACGATTCTTGTAGTGTTTACTTTTACACTCTTGCAAGAATACCACGTAAATAATGGATAATTAAAGCCAATAATAAATACATAAGAGTTGTGATAAAAACCAACATTCATTATTTCTCCAAAAGTATACAAAAGAATGCTATTTTAATGTGTCTCCTCTCCTCTATCTTTGTTCCAAGGAGCAAGACTTAAATGACTGCACAATTCTGCTATTAAGACTTATTAGTCTAACAATCCACTCTTACGAGAAGAACTTGACACTCTCGTCGAAATAATCTATTAGTGCTCATTCGAATGTGATTCTCTTTAAGACTACTTGGTCATTGACACATCTCCAATTCAACATTTTCCCTTTTTGTTGGGTTTGTCTTTGTTTTTGTTTAGACACTCCTTCACAATGCCCATTGCTCCTAATAAAGTATAATTATTGAGGTAGACTTTTTTGGTCTAGTCATCCTCTACTCTTTGATCTTTCTTGATCATGAAATTTATTTGCTTCCCACTCACCATTTGTTTTGGGTATTTATGAGCAAAGTGTGGCCCTTCACAAATGAAACAAGCAATATCTTATTTTGTTTGTTTTTGGAGTTACATTGAGAAGATTCACATGCCTTTTCCTTAACTTTCTCCTAGCTATTCTATGTCCAGCCATTCTTTTTGCCTTCACTGCTCATTCGAATTCGTGGTTACATTTGGAGATTTACCAACACATTTGCAACCACTATTGCACTTAGAAGGTCTTTCACATTTTGCCTCCAAAGCTTCGTTTGTGCCCATCTTTGCAAGTCGTTTATGAAGTTGAACAATTTGTCTTACTCAAACATGTTTTGCACGTTCAACATCAAGGATGTGAATTTTGTCATATATTGCTGCACAAATTTGTCTTGGTTTAACCTCTTCAAAGCGTCCTTCACGACCAAGCAAGTGTTGTTGGGGAAGATCTGGTCCGTTAGTTCATTCTCCATTTTCTTACAAACGTTAATGGAAGGTCTAACTAAATTGATATAATTAGAGGTTCTCGTTTTTTACCGCAACTTTGCATCCTCCACCATACACATAGTTGTGATTGACATCTTCTTGGAGTCGGATACTTTTACTACTGCAAAGTATTGTTCCATGTTCTATAAGAAATTTTCATGTTCTTTGGCACTCTGTTTGCTTTTGAAAACTTGGAGCTCTCACGCTTTCACGAAAGTGATTTTGATACGGCCAATGCCCTGCATTGCAATAGTCTTAGGATCGTCATCACGGACATAGTCTCCTCTTATGCCTCCAAATCTTGAACCTAGATGTGTAAAAAGTGACATTTTCTCTCCTTAAGGAGTTGATTCAATAAGTGCCTCCACTCTGTTGACACACTCAGTTAAATTATTGCCTCCCGCCATATCAAAATTTGGCTCTGATACTAGTTGTGATAAAGGTTTTTTTAGACTTCAAAATTATAAGAAGTCATGCCTCCTCTTTTGCACGACAATCTATTTAAATTTGTTTAAGCAAGACTTAGCTTTCTCATGTGACTGTTGACCAACTAACTTGTTTTTGAGCGCCTCATGACCCTTGTAATGTTTACTCTCACACTCTTACAAGAATACTACGTAAACAATGGTTATTCATAAAAATAAACACACAAGAGTTAAGGTAAAAATTAACCTTTATTACTTCTATACAAAAGAATCTCTCAATATGTTCTCCTCCCCTCTATCTTTGTTCTAAGGAGCAAGACTAACTCCAGCTTTATAATTCAAAATTTTAATTGAACTAATCTAATTCAAAATTTTAATTGAACTAATCTAATTCAAAATTTTAATTGAACTAATCTAACTAGATTGTATTTCATCCTTATCAAATTACTTAATACTAACTAATTAAATAACACCCCATCCAAATAGGATTCTATTTGATAGGATTTAGCTATATTACAACTATGAAAATAAGAAATTACATTTAATTAAGAAAGATACGTCCATATCTATGAAGAACTCTATTATTTTCAGATGATACTCTAACATGATCTTTATCTTTTTGAGCTGATGTATATCTATTGTGATCTTATCCGTCGCATCATCCAAAACCTCTCTTTGATCTCTATCCATTGATGATGAATCATCTAAGTCCAAAGCCTTTCATAGCATTATTTCATTTTCATGCAATCTATTATAATTTAATTTTTCAGAAAAAAAAATCCTTTGCTTTTTCATGACTTTTAAATTGCTTCATTTGATAATAACTTGTCTTCTGCTTGGTCTTGTCCCCTCATGTCAGGTCTTATCCTATGTTCTCTCTTTGCTTTCTTGTCTGGACTATGATACACCTTCAGATCAATAGTTAGAGCTTTTTTCTGCAATCTTGAATTCTGTTCCCTAGAACTTTCAATTGGCTTACGTAGAACTTCCACTTGGAAAGTATTGTAGCTGTGATTGAAATTCTACTTACAGGGTGGCTGAACATGTTTGTATATCACAAAGAGCTGATGAAGAACGGAAGAAGCGTGGCAATTACAGGGCTGTTATTGAGCATGATGGTCTTCTTCGAAAGCAAACTTCTAATCAGGTACAGGATAGTTATTTACATGTACATGTGACTCAAATTCAGTTTGAGTCCTTTATATAAACAGAAACATTAGGAGTGGGAATAATAGTGTCCCTAACTGGCATTGCCAGTTCCATTTATTATTATTTAATGAGAATCATTCTTTTTCCCCTTGGACTTGTGCTACATTGAATAAGTGAGAGCATAATGAAGCAGTTTCTTCATCAATGTCAATCTAGTCAAAAGTTAGAAAGTGCGAGATTTGTATTCTTATTGGTGTTTGATGCTAAACATAAACAAATTTGGTTATAAGTTCAAGGAAATGTACATCTTGAGTGCCTTTTTGTATGCAGCAGTTTGAACTTTTAGCCAGCTATTTTGGAGAGAGCATGCATGAATTTTAGCTTCTTTTCTGACCTGAAATCTTACAATGTTAACACAGGAATTTTATTGTTGATAGTTTTCAACTGGGTGTTTGTCTCAACTTTTTCACTCAACAAATGACAGCTTGATTGTTTTTGGCTCAATTGTCCCTTGATTACTTTTTCTTGATGAGGCTTTATTAGTATAAGAAATAACACCTTAATAAGCTCTTTATTCTTAAATTCTTTTTGGTCTCTGCATAAGGACTCAAATAAGGCCAAGACAAAAGAAGAATTATTGGCTGAAGAAAGGGATTATAAACGCCGAAGAATGTCCTATCGTGGGAAAAAACTGAAACGAACAACATTACAGGTGGAAAATTGTCATTTCTTTTGAGTTCATATGCTGTGATTGTTTCATATAACATTGTCTAATGTTTGATATTCAGTCCTTAATGATTATTAACTGAAATGCTGAGATTAGTGATGTTTGAGCTGAAATCTGTCTTTGTATGGATT
Source organism: Erythroxylum brevipes (assembly GCA_027479065.1). Lineage (NCBI taxonomy): Eukaryota > Viridiplantae > Streptophyta > Magnoliopsida > Malpighiales > Erythroxylaceae > Erythroxylum > Erythroxylum brevipes. The sequence goes on along the minus strand of JANIHY010000006.1, from coordinate 25,049,256 downwards.
ATCATTTCTTGGATTAAGAAAATATCAAAAGGTGCTGGGATCTCTTTATCTTTTTATGACAAAGGGATCTTGCAAATTGCTGCTTTATGCTCATAATTTAGTTTCTTTCACTTGGTGAATTCTTTTGCATGTTGATAGGGATAAAAGTTCATAATAAAATCTTTATTCCTCATCTGACTTTTTCATTTATTTTCTAATACATCTGAATATTAATGTGCACTTGTGCAGTTGTGTCAGAATCATTGAGTGGTTGTTTCAGTCTTATCTTATGTTCATGTCTCTCAGACGCATAATCAAATTTCTCAACATCTTTCTTCATATGAAAACAGACATAATATTAGACAGGAGTTGCTATAACTAAGAGGTTTATTGTTTATATTATGATCTTAACAGTCGCATGGTCTGAAGTACCTCTGTGCATATGTTTGCCATGTCTTCCTTCGAAGCAAAACTGTCATGATTAATTGAAAATGATATCTGTTTCTTGCAATTATTCAATTTCCCATTCTTCAAAGTCCTAATTGTGGTTAAATTGCAATACATCTGGATCTGAATGTTATCCTTCTTGCTCTTCAAATTTTATTTGTTGTTGAAATGCTTGGTGTCTGTTGTCACATTCTCTCTCTGAATATGATAAGGCTCACCACTGGCTTATATTTTTCTTATGATCTTATTGTAGGTCATGAGGGATATAATTGATGAGTATATGGAGGATATTATGCAAGCTGGAGGGATTGGCTGCTTTGGAAAAGGAGACGAACACAATGGGAAGTCTTCTGAACCAATATTCATCCATGACGACACTATGGATGTTAATGAGCTAAGAAAGAACAATAGTAACTCTGCTGAAGCAACAAGAACTGCGTCAGCTTTGAAGGATGTTCCTTCTCGTGATTATGGGTTTGTGCAGCAAGGCAATGATGAATATCATGAGCATCTAGGAACTCAGACACGTAAACATGGTAAAAGGTACCATTCTGGAAGTCCAGGATGTAGGAGTCACAGTTGGACACATAATAGAAGCAGTTACAATAGGGAGCGAGATGCTTTGGAATATTTGAGAGTGGAGCATCCTGAGAATAGGATTTACAACAGGTCGAATCATCATGTGGACAGGCCTCTAAAATCTGTGCCAGATTCTACAAATAATATCAATTCAGAAAAGGATGACAAGAAATTAGTTATCAGAAACAGGGATTATAGGAACTCAACTCAGAGTCGTAGATCAAATCTTCCGGTGGAGAATGCATTTGAGGACAGATATGATCCTATGAGATCTCTTGACATGCAGGAAGAAGATGTCAGGGAGCATGTAATCGCAGGATAATTTTGAGACTAAATTATCAACTATTTCACAGAGAAATTCCCTGATTCCTTTGAAAAGTTCTGACTAGGTTTACAGTGTTGGGTAAGTCACTTGGTTATTTGTTTTCCTTGTTGAAGAGATGTTTGATGGAATATGATATGCATTATTTTTAACTTTATCTTTTTCACGAAACTTTGCAGTATGAATTCCCAAGACTTCAGCAATTTGACTACATCTGTATCCTCCTTTGTATCCTTGATATTTTATGTTTGATGTTAAGCACCTTTATACCCACTTTCTAAAAAATACTAAATAGAGGGCATTTCTTCCATTCTAGTTACTATGCTCTTTATCATTCTTGTTCAAACAGAGGCCTGTACCAATTTTATCATGAGCATACGACTGTAGTTAGATTGATGGTTATAGTCTTCTGAATTATGTGTTAATGGGTTACTAACTACATTCACTATGTTGAATGTGAATTCTAGGATAAAAGAGTATCTTACATATTCTCCAATGTTGTAGTTTATATAGTTTGAGTTATATTTTTCTCTGATGTCTATTTTGAAACTACAACATTCAATTAAAGTTCTGGTTGAAACAATGCTTAGATGGTTCCTTCTTATGGTTATGAGGGAAAAAATGTCAAGCCCAATTAGCTTTATTTAGAGGCTTGGCTGGAGTTGCGATACTGAAAATTTGAATGAGGTATTATTTAGCTATTAACATGATCTTTTGTCTGCGGAATTTACTCGTGAAATTTTAATGTGATTTGACCTTGCCTCCATTGTTTTTGACTCTACAGGAACGGCCAAGCGACGAAGAATGAGTAGTTTTGTGGGCCTTGCTTTTGAAGGGGATATAGACTTAATGAAATGAAGGAATATGTTACTGAGATATTCCAAATCTGAATTTTTTCGTGCTACCACCCAGGAGGGAGATCAAAGGAAACTTTCAGTTATGTTTGTGAATGATGTTTCATAGTTCCTTGATGGACTCTTACAATGCTCTCTCTCTTTTTATGTGGGATTGGAAGACAACTTATATTTTGAGGCTTATCATCGATTATTACACCTATGGACACGTCTTAGTCTGAAATGAATGTTCTTTAAATTCTAACACGATGTTGCATTTACTTTCTATAAAATATAACCGGAGTTGTAACATTATGTTACAAGATTGTATATGGTAAACACAATTATAAGGACTTCTTTCCTGCAGAAGTTCACTTAAGGGGTTAACAAGTTCTCATGTATAAAGGATTGTCATTCCCCTTCTCCCAGCTTGTGACTGATGCTCAACCTGACATTTTCACTAAGCTTAAGAGTATGAATCATTGTCTAAAAAGAATTCTTCTTTGGCCTTATGCACCAGAAATTCCCCTCCTTTTTATAATAAACGTTCCATTAACACACAATGATATTTTATCCTTCATAATTCTCCAGATCCTCTTGATAAGCTGTAACTAATTAGTGACTTTGACAAGTAATATCCTTAACCCACAACTTTGGAAAGCGAAGTTCATGCCATTTTACTCTAGCCATGGAATTAATTGTGGCATTTTAAAACCATATAAACCTCCTCAATGTCTACTTTATAGTCTTGCTAATGCTCTTAGGGAACCAGGTATGCAAAGTCCAATATACTTGGATGCTATTTAACATTAAGTTCAAAGGCTACACTTCCAACTAATGGCAAACTTCTATTACATTAGCTTGTAATTCTCAAGTTAATTCTTTCAATGAGTAGTTTGAACTGATTTTCGGAATGTCTCTTTGTGGAAATTGGGATCCTAAGATTTAGGTGGATTTGGAAGCTTTCAGACCTATCATACATTTTAGAAAATTGGCATTATCAATAGTGCCCGAGCAAAGAAGCACTTGACTCTTCTACTTATTGACGGCAATACTAGATAGGAATTTAAAAGAATTTAGAGGCGTCATTACCGCACTTACTAAGTTAGTATCCACTTTGCAAAAGAGAATGAGGTCATCTATAAAATATAAATTTGTGGACTTGCATTTAGTGTGCCACTTTATCCTTCTTTCTTAACTAATCCCACACTTAATTAATTTGATCTGTACTTCCATGATAGGAGTGTAAAGCTAAGGAGAAAGAGGGTCCCTTACATCAATCCCCTTTTTCCTTAAAATAGATTGGTCAACTCTCTATTAATTAAGATGCCATAAGTTACTGTGGTTATATATTGATCAATCTATTTAACAAAGTTAGGATGGAAGCTAATTCAAGCAATATGTTCAAGATCAAGCTCTGATCCAATAAGTAAAATGCTATATTGTCACTTTAATGTCACAATTCATGCTTGAACCCTTCCGGTTGTAATTTTTGAGGAGTTTTTAAACCAAAAAGATGTTATCCTCTATCTATGTGCCTTTTATAAGTGCTTCTTATGACTAGTTTAGCAATAATGGTTTCTAACCTATTAGTTATCTCCCATAGATTGAAGTGAATCATACGTTAATACAAAACTTATTATACAATGTATAAATGCATAAGAAGGGCGAGGTTGAATTGTGTATTATTTTTAAAAGCCCCTTTCAAAAACTTTTTGTTAAAAGAAACTTGTTCCTTTCACAAGAACTACTAAAAATCAAAGTTATAAAATATTTTTTGAAAACTTGTTTAAAAGCTAGTAAGATCTAAACTTTGAAAGATAAGAGATAAAGGTTGAGAGAAGTTGACACGGTAATTTTTATACTGGTTCACCCCAAACCGTAGGCTACGTCCAGTCCTCAGATGTCCGAGCCTCTTCAGGCTTCTTACAATCAGTATTCTTTCACACTTAGCTTCTGTAGGCTATCTGTACAACTTTCAACTGAAAGATATTTGAGCTTTGTTAAAAAATAGCTCTAAGTTTCACACAATAACTTCTCTCAAGTATTGACAGCTTTTTGTGTTCGTATTCGTATACGTCATGTGTGTATCTAACTTTGTAATCTTCGAATTCGACTCATATTTATAGTCTTCGTCTTCAACTGCTTCTTGATTCTTGATTCTTTAATCTTGTTTCTTGAAAGAAGTGGCTATTCAGTTGAGTTCTGTAACTGACTCAAACTGATTCTTGATTTGACGTGGTTTGCTTCCGTCTGCTTTTCTTCATCTGCTTTTCTACGTAGCTTCCGTCTGCTTTTCTTGGTTTGCTTTTCTTCGTCTACTTTTCTACGTATCTTCTGTCTGCTTTTCGTCGTTTGCTTTTCTACGTAGCTTCTGTTTGTTTTTCAACTTTCGTTTGCTTTTGGTTTTCATTTGTTTTTGCTTCCTTCTGTTTTTCAACTTTTGTCTGCTTTTGGCTTTCGTCTGCTTTTCTTCTTTCGTCTGCTTTTCAACTTCCGTCTGCTTTTCTTCTTTCATTATTTGTACTTCATCAAAATCATTCACGTAAAGTCATTTTGACTTAACATAGATGACTTTGTATATAGTATTACATCATAAAATAGGTCAATAATCCTTTATCGAGATAGGAAAATGGTCCTTGGGAATAAAGCAAATAAACTTTTTATTAATTTGTTGACAGTTTTATAAAAACTTTGTTTAAGATAATAAAATATCAATTAAATTAAAATAAATTAACTGAAATTGAAATAACTAATAAAACAAATCAATTGAATAATTGAAACTGTTAACAAGAATAAAGTTAATTAATGAAGGAAACTTATGAATTGTTTTATCCTTATATTGTCTTCCTTTATCTTGCTGATTCAATTTATGCTTAATCTTAGATATCCTAAGGTTTTGATTACCCTCTCTCTCTCGATATAATCAAGAAATCCCATTTGAAATTGATAATAATAGAATTGCAACCTTTTGATTTACAAAACTACTTCTAACTATTCAATTGAATTTGAAGCAATCATAAGGATAATTTATTTACAATTAATATCCCTCTTCAATTGTTTATTAATATGATATTTGCAGGTCTATTAAGCTACCAACTCTCATTGCGCACCTAAACATAAATAACTTGATTCAATCTCTCAATTTGTTACCAAGTATAACAATTATAACAAAGCATTGATATATCTATTGAATTCGACAAGAATAAATTTTAACCAAACAGACCAAGAACAATCCCTAATATGGATTTAGAAACCTATAATCATGTTCAACATCCTAATAATCCAAATCAACATCCAAGACAATGAAATATATGAAGAAAAAAGATAAAAAATAGTTATGTGTCTTGATCTGGAAATCCGAAAAAAATTTGGAGTTGCTCTTAATGTCGACTAAAAGTTCAAATTGGGGCCTAACGTTTTTGAGTTTGATCAGCTTAGGACTTAAACTTGTAACTTGTTTCATAAAGGTCTAAACTTGTAGGAAAATCCCGATGCGTGTATCACATACACGCAGTGCGGAAAAAAAAATATTCTGGGACTTTCCTAAAGTCCAGGATCTATGTGTCTATATAAAGAAGTACCAGAATTCTCAAACTACAACGACCAAAGGAGACCCTCTCTAATGGTATCCATGCAGAGGTCAGAGAATCTAACCTAATCAAACTCTTTGATTCAGAAATAGCTAGAATAAAGGAGAGAGTGCTGCTCTTACCTTGATTCTTGAAGAGCAACGTGAAGGAGGATAAAGCTTGGAAGAGGAAGATGGAGAGAGTGCTTCGGTTGATTTTTTAAAACCTTGTTTCTAAAACATGTTAAAACAAATCTCTTTATCTCACGATCCTTCCCTTTCAAGCTTTCATTTTTGTCTTTTATTCATTAAAGACATTTAAATGAAGCTTATAAAAGAAGATTGCTTCATCTTTACACGTTAGTCATATATATATATATAAATAAATGCTGAAGTGGTCTAGTCATACTAGGGTCGGTCCTATCGGGTCCCGAGTGTGAAAAAACAACGGAGATCTATTTCAGCAATATCGATGTCGCGATCTCATCGGGACATATCCCGATCTCATCGAGATCTATTTAGTTCTATTGCTCTCCACATAATGAATCTCTATCTAAAACCATTTTACGAATTCTTCGAGTCACTCTTATGCGTGTGACCCATTAGGTTCCCAGTTATGTTGGCCACTTAGATTAATACTTAATCTAAGCAAGTCATGAGCGGTGTCTAGCAACACATCATGACCTCCAATTAACTGAAAAGTAAGTGGTTTGACAAATGAACCCATGTTCACCACGAACCATCTTGTGAATCCTTTTATAGACAATTGCTGTGCAATTCGTCCTTTTATCATGCTATACCCCACTTGGTTATGAGTATGGGCAAAGTGTCAACTCTCACTAAACTGACTACGTCAAATCTAGTCCAAGTGATATCAGTTCTTGTCCTGTGACTCATTACTCTATATGTCAATGAAGACATTCTTTATGACATATATACTTGCACCATTGTTATGATGAGATTATCACTGAAATTATAATAGGACATATATGTGATGATCTCATGATAGGTCATCCAATATACTTACTACCTCTAGTAAGCATTCACATCTCAACTCTAAACATCTCATGTCTACTGTTTCTGAGATTCACTGCTTGATCAAATCAAGGAGTTTGACATGTGCTAGTCTATCTGGATTAACGATGTCCAGTTTCATTAATCCTATCACTAGGGATAATTTAGATACTGACATAATTGCACATGATAGGAATCTCAATAGTATGATCTCATCATAATTTCCTTCATGTTATGTCATATATCATGGACTTCATTAATTTGCTTATAAATCACTATTAATTCATAAATAATTAACACCAAATTAATGAATTATGCATTTCTTTATTATTGAAAATAAAGTCTGTACATAATTTTGTATAAAACGCGCTAAAGGCGATTGCCTTTAGGGCACTATTCTAACAGGGAGGTGTGTCTACAGCTGGATAAATTCCATTATTGATTCCAATGGTTAGAAATGCAACTCTGGATAATATAATATCTGCATCCTTGATCGAAGAATTTTCCTCCAAATCTTGATACATATTTCTCTTTCTTTTGCATACAAATTACCTCGCAATTGGACATACTTTGGAAATTTTGATGTTGAATGTAATAAGTAAAGAGGTAGAAATTTGGAAATTTTGATGCAATTGGACATACTTTGGTGTAAGAGGCTTAATTTTTTCTTTAGAACTCGGATTGAGGTCATTTAGGTATGGGTTTAAAAAGGACTTCGAGAGCTACAACTTCTATGAAGACCTCAAGAAGTGATTTTGATGTATAAAGATTCAAATTTTCAAGTTTTTATAAGTGACTAGTAAAAGTTCGTTTAACGGACCTGGATGTCCGCCTAACGGACATTCACGGGTCAAGTAACCCTAAATGAGGCTTAAATGGGTCTTAAATTGGACCAAGAATGATCCTTGGTTTATGTGACTAATGTATGATATGTTTGAAGCAAAAATGGAGGTTAAAACTTAATAAACGAATGGATGAAATCAAATTATCAAATGCATGAGTATAATGGAATGAAGATGTTCATATGATTGTAGTTATGCTCAAGGAAGTTGAGTAATATGTATTAAGTGATTAATTGTGAATGAGAATTGAATATTATGAGATCATATAAGATGATAATTGAATATCTAACTTATGATATGGAGTGACCAATTGTTCTTGAGGTGTAAGCTTATGAATAAGTTAGATACATAAAAAAGGGTAAGGATTCAATGGAGAATTTAGAATGATCATGTGAAAATGAAGTGTAAGTCTAAGTTCAATTAGACAAATATGAATCATGAATTGAGAATGAGCATAAGATGTGAATTTAGAAAATATACCTGAGATTGTCATTGAGCATGCATTATACATTACACATATACATGTGTGTAAAATTGAATATTTATGTGATTGTGCAATTAATAATGTGTGTACAATATGTGTTTTTCATAATGATGATACAGGATAGAACGTCCCCATCTAGACGTTTCTGAATCATGGAAGCTCATGCTAATCTAGAGCTTATTGTGAGTAGAGCTAGATGGTCTCATTTCATTATTTGTTTTGATTGGAATTTTGTATTGATTGACTACTGAATGCTCACATGAATGTGTTGATTTCTGGACAGAAAGTCCAATGATTGTGATATTTTCTTGGGATATTGAAGTGCTACTTATATGTGAATGAGATGAAATAAGTGTACATAATTTGATTGTTAAATGCCGGATTACGGTCCGATGATAAATATAATCTGAATGAGTATTTGCGCATGAATCAAAATGTGATTCTCAACTTAATGTTAAATGCCAAACTAAAGTCCGATGATATATGAATGTGATTACATGAGTATATTCAAATGTGATTGAGACATTCCATTTCATGAATGCATGAAACATAATGAGAGTTGTGACCAGAGTAGCCACCGATCAGAGCTTAAAACTTAAGGAGTGAAAAGAGCCTCGAGCTTATAAAGTGATTAAGAGCCTAAGGCTCACTATGTAAAATGAGCCCTGTATTTTCATCAGATAAGGGACAGTTAGTAATGAGACCAATATTCAATAGATACGGGATAGTTTAGGCACTCGGTCACAACAAAGTAATAAATGAAAAGTAGGTCTCATGTGTACTGCATATGCATAATACGAGTGATTAAAGTGTATTGAGTGTGAAATGTGAAATGATGTGAATGTGAATTATGTGTTATATGAATAGGTGAGCCATCGATGATGCTCACTCATTGAGTTTACAAAACTCACCCAAAATTTGTAAATATTTTTCAGGATCAGAAGAATACCCTGTTAGGCGAACGAGAGCATACCTACAGCATACAAGTAAGGGATAGAGGTTGGGATCAGTTCGCGTTTGCATTATACTTCTTTATTTTCATATTGAATTGTATATATATTTCAAAATTTTTGTATCGAATAATGTATTCAAAAACTTTTGCACAATGTGTATACAAATATATTTATGTTGTAATGTAAAGACATTATGAATAAAGTGTTTTGTATTTGTAATGGCCCCTCAAATGGCTATTGAGATTATAATGATTGCATTACTATGATTGAAAATATTTATGAAATAAAAGTGGCCCATTTTGATAATTGATTTCTGTATATGCTTATATTGCTTCAAAAAAAATATGTACTGAGTTTTGAATGTTTTATCATTCTAGCATGCCACCCTTGTGGGGTTCGCACTCGAAATGTCGAGTACGGGTCTCGAGAGGGTGGGGTGCTACATTGTTAGCATTAAAAAAATCATTGATTGATGCCTCACCTAGTTAACAATCTCTCATTTTTTATTATAACAAAATATTTTTGGTATTAAAGAAAATAATTGATATTAAGCTTCTTCGATTTTAAAACAATATGTAATGTATGCTCTCATTTAATCTATAAATAATGAGTGATTAAGTTTTAATATCATAATTCTCTTCACTTTTTGTCAACAATAAAAGGGTAGATAATATCTATATAATCTTATAAGATTAAAAAAAATCTCTTTCCTCTCTTTTCAAAGATTATATCATATGGGAAAATTGTATATACAAAGCATATATAAAATCAATGATCAATTTTTATAATTCCAAGTACTAAATTCAAACATCAATCTTTCTTTATCCTCCTATGTATGTATAACATTGCTCTCTTCCCCTAAATGTGGATACCAAATAAATATTTATATGAAAGTAAGTAGTTACCTCCTTTTAATGTATCATCACTAGTTGCCTCCTTTTCTTTCTTACTTGGTTCAACAATTGATCTTTTAATATTATTTTTTTTACTTGGCTTATGTGTCACAGTTGAAAATTTTCTTTTAAAATTAACTGTTAGAGATATCATTAATGTTTCTCATTTGATATATACGGAAGCGATAATACTTGTTGGCATTCATTTAGATCCATCTGATATTAACCTACAAAAAAAAAATCAAAGTGTTCTAGTTACTTATATAAACTTGCATCTTTGAAAGTTAGTTCTTAAACCTTTTTTAACTTATATTCTGTAAGATTACTTAACAAACATTGTCCCAAAAAGTAATCTCTAATGTATACATCCGTAATCATCCAAAAATAATCTTATAAGATTCACAAAATTATAGTTTATATACATTTTTTTAATTTGTGAGGGGTATGAATCTTTGACATATGCGAGAAATTAAGAGTTCTTCTTATGTGATAGTGAGGCTTAACAAGATATTTAGCATATAACATGCTTTTTTGAAAAATAAAAATATGACCTCTAGCAATTTTGAACAAATGTCATACTTCTTTATTTATCATAGGGTATATTATGATGATGAACTTATATTATGTCATTTTGATGATAAAGAAGAATATGTGAATGACCTTAACAATGTACGCTCTTTTAATGTGAGCTTGCATAAAAAGTTGTTCCTATTTTTGTCTTGTGAACTATTTTTAGGTTTAAGATGTGAACCATACATGAAAACATGGATTTTTTTCACCTGGATACATAGAAGTTAATGTACAAGTATTAAAATGTTTGTGTATTTATATGCTTATATGATGGCTTAGACAATAGCTCATCATTATAAATATGATTTCTCCTTTCAAAAATTATTTTGGCAATAAGTGGTGTGCTATAATAAGTGTACTCAATCTTATGCCTATCATTTGAGTTCTTTTGGGCTCTAAGTATACTATTCAATTTTTAATGCGGATAGTAAATTTAAAAAATGATTTTATGATTGATCTCCTTCTTTAATGCTTCATTCTTATACAACAACTCATGCTTATTGTCATTGGTAATAACCATACTTTTAGATTTTATCATGTCATAAATATCACATTTTAATTTCTCATATTGACGCATCTGAGAGCTTTAAAAACTCTTTATGCTTGGAAGATAGTTTCTTCCGTTTTAGCCTTATAACCTTTAGGCATCCAACTGAGTCGTCAACATTGAAATCATACCATCATAAAAATTGCAGGAAAAGGGTGCCCCATTGTTATTATCATAAACTACATACTTATCATTATATATTTTTTTATTACTTAAAGTTGTGGTGCCATCTTATATGGCCTTAAGTACTTTCATCTTCTTTTTTAATAATTTGTCCCTCTTCTTTTTTAAGATTTTATTGAATTTCTTTATGACGAGTTTTATATTATTCTCATTACTCTCACTTGTGGCGGTTTTCTCATAACTAATTTTCTCATTTTTAGAGATTTTAAACACTACACCCCTTTTTGTTGGATCCACTTCCTCTTCATACAATCATTTATATTTATCTCATATGTGAGGAGTGATCCAACTAACTCTTTCAATGATAAGGTGCTCAAAATTTTGGCTCTTGTATGGTCATCAATGTTATCTCCCAAACTTTTGGTAAAACATGTTAGAAATTAATTCATTATGTTCCATATAAAACAACTCACATTAAAGCACAAATTTACTTGAGTGGTGCTTTCATGTGTCATTTCAAGTGTATCTGTTGATAGCCTAATTGATATGTTTTGTACGTACGTTATTTTGTATTGCCTTACCTTTTTTATTTTAGTTTTTTTCACTTTATTATTTGTTATTGTTGTTTTTAATTTTTTATTTTTTTATTTTTTGCACTTTAGTATTTAATTATTTTTACTATTTAATCACCTTTTATGTTTATTTGATTTACTTATTTACTTATTTTATTTTTGTATATATATGTGCACATCTATTTATATTGTTGTAGTATCGTCATGATGTATTGCATGTGGGTCTATCAGAAATAACTTTTATACTATGTAGAGATAAAGCTATGTATTATCGGACCTTCCCATACCTTATGTCTTAATGGGACTTCCATTAGGTATCGATGATGATGGTGATAATGGTGTTGATAGCCTACATTAATTTAGCCTACATGGATTACAAGTGAAAGTGGCCCAAATATTGAAAGTATTGGAGGTCATGTAGCCAGAGAATTCACACACATGAAAATTAGTTGAGAAGTCCAAGATCCAAGAATTTTAGATAGTTAATACTCAACAGACATATTTTCTTTTAAATAGTGTAATAAGACAGTTAGCTAAAATATAAGGGAATGGACTGGAAGTAAGAAAATAAAGGGAGATAGTTGATAAGAATATGACTAAGTGAACTGGATGTTGAATAGTTAATTGAGGTTGAATTAGGGAAGTAGGAAATTATGACAAAAGTTGCTTAAGGTTAAGGAGACTAAATTTACCAACACTTAGACAATGAAATGGACAACAACCCAATCTCCAGACAAATTTATTTTCCAGCTTTATTTACCTTACAAATTTACTTTTGTTCTATTGAGTTCTTTTATGAAGATAGTGATTCTTTTCTGCAATGATCGATTTCTTTCTTTATTTCCTATTTTGTTTGAATATACCTTAGTATTTTGGTAGCTTAGAACTCCACTTTTTAAGTTTTTTAAAGCCCACTTATATCAGCAATAAAATTTATATCTTGGTTTGGGATAGACCTAACTTAAGGTGGGGTTGTAGGTGCGAGATCTTGTTCGACCCCGGTCGAGATCTTATTCGACCGTTACCCTCTCAATCAAGTATTGTGCCCTTTGGTCTGCTAGGATGGAGTTGCGACTCGGACCCCTGATCAAAGGGTTTTGTTGGCCTCAAGGGCCACGCCTTTCACCACTGAGCTATAGCTCAAGTGGTGAGAGGCGTGCGTCTCAATGCAACAAAATCCTGAGATCCCAAGTTCAAGCGACGAGATCCGCGACTAGAGACCAAAGGGGACAATACTAATTCAAATTGGGTCGGAGCGCAAAACAAGATTCGTGGCCCACCCAAATCATATATCAATTTAGACAATGTTTGAGTAATATCTCTAAAAAAATAGCATATAAGTTAAGTACATTTATACATCAATTTATTAATGTGCTAAAATATTATATTGGTCGATTGTAGTTGGTCGACCATTGTGTTTATAAAGCTATTCTCAAAGATTTTATCAAGGTTTTCTAAAAGACCATTCCACACTCTTTTGACTAAAAGTTGATTCAAAATCATTTTAAATATTTCAAAAAAAATATTTTAAAGATCAATAAGATTTTTTAAAGTTAAAACAAATTTTCTTAATTTTCTTTTGATTATGAAGAGGCATTATGCCCTATATACCAATAATTATGTAATGATTAAACCCCTAAAATATTGAAATGACCAATGTAAAGTTATAAATTTAAGTTTTGATATACTTAATTCGTCCTTATTCTTGGTTTTCACTTAAATTGTATATTTGCTCTATTTTATTCATTTTCTCCATTCATTTGATTGTTCATTTTTTTCAATTGATTCATTTATTCACTTTATCCATCAATTGAACTTCATCAGTTACATATTGCATCATTTTATTATAATAGAATTACTAATATTATCAAAATATAATTTATTATTAATAACATGTTTTGTTATCATCAAAGGTTACAATCTCACTTAGTCAATATTTGAATCAAAAACCAATAATTAATATTAAACAAAAATGTAAAAAGTGAACCATTGATTACATAATTCTATTTGTTTTCATTTTTATCTTCTATAATCTAACTAATTGGTCACATGCAAGATAATTTTTATTTGTTAATCATGGGAACTTAGTCAAACTTATGAAATTAACCTAATTATTTAAATGAAATTAAAATATAATAAGTTTTTATAACTAAATTAAAATTTTCAACTGATGATTAAGTTCAAATTTAATAAAAGCAAAAGGAATTAAACATTCATTTATGTCCTTAATTATTTACAAATTTAGTGAATTTAAACTTTCGATTAATCTTGTAATATTTGATTGAAAATAATATATGATAGAATAAAAGCAAATTTTTTTTTCCAAAATCAACATTTTTCCACGTTATCGTGCCAATGGAAAAACCGAAAAAGAGAATATGACACGTATTAAAGTCCCAAGCTTTACTTGTGCCACGTGGCATCAAACAGGTAACCCAACGCCACTTCACTCACACTACTCACCGTCACGCAAACGCAAACCTAATTGGCATGGAAGCAAACTACTGTAACTGCATTTTGAGATGACCTCAATGTTTGAGACGTGTCTTCACGCAGGTGCAGACTCTCTGCCCGTCCCGCCATTCTCTCTCTCCCTCACGGCTTCTCTGATCTTTCTGTCTCTCTCTCAAAATATTAAAAAAAAAGTATCCTTCATTGATGATTTGGCCTTTTCTAAACCGGCAATCCAATCATGATCCAACATTGGTTTTCTTTCAAGTTCGATTATTCCTTCTTTCTAGGGGGCAGGTTTTTTGCTGTCTTCTCATTTTTTTGATTTTTCTCTTCCTGGTAAAAATACGAAATGTTGTTTATTTTATAGCAAGGTTAATACTTTTTCAAGAAAGTTGAAATATTTCGATGTAATCTTCTTTGGGGCAATTTGTATTTGGTTGAAGAGAGATGTCTAACGATTTTGACACTGTGAGGCAAACCCCACCTGGGATTTTGGTTATAAGAAGCTTAAGAGGCAGAGACTGGAGTCTGAATACGTATAGGTACATAGTTTTGTTGATTACTTTCGTAGCATATACTTGTTATCATGCATCTAGGAAACCGAGTAGTATTGTCAAGAGTGTGTTGGATCCTGAGGCAAAGCACTTGCATGAGTATCCATGGCCACTTGGCAGCATCTTTGTTAAGGATGAATTCAGGGTTAGGAACAAGGATAGGTTGAAGTCTGAAGGTTGGTATCCGTTTGATGGAAAAGATGGGACTTCCAAGTTGGGTGAGACTGATTTGGCTTTTCTTGCATGTTACTCTATGGGTATGTATGTTGCTGGACATTTGGGTGACACATTGGACTTGAGGTTGTTTTTAGCGTTTGGGATGATTGGAAGTGGCATTTTTGTGGGTTTATTTGGGATGGGATATTTTTGGAACGTTCATGCTTTTTGGTATTTTTTGGTCATGCAAGTGGTTGCTGGGTTGTTTCAAGCCACAGGTTGGCCGTCTGTTGTGGCTGTGATTGGGAATTGGTTTGGAAAAAGAAAGAGGGGGTTAATAATGGGCATTTGGAATGCACATACTTCAGTTGGAAATATTAGTGGCTCCCTTCTTGCTGCTAGTGTTTTAGACTATGGCTGGGGATGGTCTTTTATAGTTCCAGGTGCCTTTATTGTAATGGGAGGAGTGTTGGTATTCTTGTTCTTGCCTGCTTATCCGGAGGACATTGGATTCCCTTGCCCAAATTACACTGCAGTTAGTGATTTAGAAGGCCAGGCTCGGAAAGATAGCACTTTGGAAGATAAACAGAGTACTGTTGCTCCTTGTGGATCAGGGCTTAGGACAAGTGTTGGGCTTGCTGAAGCTTGCTTAATTCCAGGAGTGATACCTTTTGCACTTTGCCTATTCTTTTCCAAACTTGTAGCTTACACTTTTCTGTATTGGCTGCCATTTTATCTGAGCCAGACAGGTAATTTCTTCCAGTTGACTCCGTTATTGATTGCAATTTAGATTTTCACCTCCAAATGTATCGTTTTGTTAAATGTTTTCTGATTTTAATTAATGTTTCTGCTATGCTATTTCTACATATCTTTGCAACAAGGTGAGAAGAAATTGCTAAAGTTGTTCATTTCTCACAATTAAGAGACGTCTTTTCTAGTGTTGGTTACAGTTGTTTAATATTACACTAGTAGCATCTTTGCATCAGTTATCCAAAAGATTTCGACGTTTGTTTTGAAGTTTGGAACATACAGTCTGGAATTTTTTGGCACTTGATGACAATGAGATGAAGTTATGCTCCTGATTAATGAGCTTTTGTCAGTATCATTGTTATTGGTATTTTGCATAAAATCCAATGAGAACCGCCTCTTCGAACTTTTTTGTGGCTCAGTTTTCTTCTCAAGCTTTTATTGGTCACTGTGTTTCTTGCATGCAAACATATTTCATGAATACATTCTTGGTCATTATAGCTTCTGATCTTTGACCTTAGTTGGAGACCTATAATGAATTATATGAATGTTCTTTGAGTAGTCACAGATATTACTCATAACCACATATTACTTGGAGGGAACGAGACATAATAGACTAGCTTTGAATCAGCTTGTACAGAAAACTAGATTTCTTATGGATTAAAGGAGTTCATAATAGAACTGTGATTTTTCAAATGAATGCTATCTGGTGTGTGCCTATAGGCTATAACCACTAGTGGCGTACAGAAAAGCTGCTGCATTTTTTTCAATCGTGTTCTTTTATTCCTTGGGGGGATGGGTTAGTGGGAAAAACCAAGGTTAACGTAGATTGCCTACAGACAAGAGCAATATACCATGCTTTGTGCTGCTTCCTTTTGCATGAGTGCATTTCATAATGATGTAAAACTCTATGTTATTTGAACACCAGCATCTAAAAGGCTATGCTGCTGGAATATAACTAGGCTGTTATTCTTTTCTGAAAATCTCAAACTAGAGTTTTACATGTGTCTGAGATGTTTCATCATAAATCCTGTCTTTCAGTACATTGAAAAGGGTTTTTCTTTACAGAAATTGGAGGAGAGTATATGTCTGTGAAATCTGCTGGAAATCTATCTACTCTGTTTGACGTTGGGGGTATTTTTGGTGGAATTATTGCTGGATATGTATCTGATAAAACTAGATCTCGGGCTACTACAGCAGCCAGTTTCATGTATGCTGCAATTCCGTCAATGCTTTTATATCGCACCTATGGGACTGTCTCAAAGAATGTGAACATCTTGCTTATGATGGTTGCGGGACTGTTTGTTAATGGACCCTATGCACTCATTACGACTGCCGTTTCTGCAGACCTTGGCACCCACAGTTCTCTTAGGGGGAATTCTCGAGCTCTTGCAACAGTGACCGCCATTATTGATGGCACTGGATCAATCGGTGCAGCCCTTGGTCCGCTTTTCACTGGATTCCTTTCAACCAAGGGCTGGGATTTTGTGTTTCTGATGTTGATGATTTGTGCTCTTATTGCGGGACTTCTTTTATCACGCCTCGTCAAGGCTGAAGTTGCTGAGAAGATCAGTAAAAGGAGTCCTTCATCAAGTGGACGGCACAATCACGAAGGTAATGACATGAACTCCTCTGAAATGCATCTCTTAAAATACCAAAATCCAAGCAAGTTTGAACATTTGGAAAATTTTTAATGAAGAAATTTGGTTAAAAGAGTGAAATGCAGGGTCTTGCACATAAAGTAAGGAAATCTGTCCACAGTTGTGATGAATGTTTAGTTTGTGGCTTTTGCTATAGAAAATTTAATTTCTTGTGTTCATGGGAATGTAAGGAAGCTAATTTGGTTGTGAATTGAAAGCTACTATCTAGGCTTCCTCTTATAGGAGGTGTATTTGGTTTTAACTTTATTTCTCTGCCCTTGTTTAAGCCTTTTCCATGAAGCTCACACATATACACCAAAAAGACTTATCCTGCTGAATTCGTTTGAAAATTATATCAAGAGTGTCAAGAAGGAGACAGTCTTCCAAAACACGATACTTCTGGAGAAAGTAAAGTGAATCGTAGAACCTTTCTGCTGTTTCTATTCTCTTGCTTCAAAAACAGCTCATTCCTTAAGCTATTCCAACCTTTTTCCAATCTCCTTTATCGATTTAAGATGTCACAACAATGTCGATCGATTCGGTCGTCACAATATACCTGGATTGAATAAGAAGTTTTCGTGATGGCTTCTCTCTTTTATTTGTTTAGATGGTTATCTTCTCGTTTTTGAACTACTATTCTTTGAGTTTCACAATCTCAAATCAGTCCGGTCAGGACATTCTGTTTCGTTGTAGCTGAGTGATTAGCAGTTGGTTGGTTGTCAACCTTCTCATTGCATGATTATGATCTTCTCCAGTAGTATATGATCCATAACCTACCTCTTTTAAACAGTTTTTTTCTTCTTTTGGCAGCTACTGCATCTGAACCACTTCTAAGCAATGAACGGAGGAAAAGACAACATCAAGAAGCAAGTCGAGCTAAATAATTTACACAGAATATGTGCCTGTAAATTTAGGCTTGTATCACATATCTCTGATGAATGCATGCTTAGAGTTGCCAATCCTTTGTTTTTCAAAGGTCTGTCAAACACAAGGAACTGCTTTGGAGAAAGCAGGTTGAGGTGGTCATTACTGTTAAGGAGGAGCTTCATCTTCCTGGGACTATCATCTGAAGCTGGGGTTTGGGGTTTAGTTATTGCTGTTTTAACTCTTTTGTAATTAGGACTTGCAGGATAATGTAAAAACCCTTTTTGTAATTCAGTATAAACTTATTAAATTATTATTTGTTCTTGTATTTCTTCCAGGGCAAGTCGTCTATTGGGATAAGGTGTAGCGGAGGGAGGCTTAGGTAATAATGGTGGTTTTGGTGGCGGCGGAAAGGCAATATTTCTGGACAGTGTAGGAGAAGAAAAGAATGGATTTGGATTCGAGTAATCTTGCCAAACCAATGGCCAAGGTACTACTAATTGGCCTCAGAATAGCAAGCTCACGTTGAATCTCTAGGCCAAGATCGGAAATAAAACTTTGTAGAATAGCATCTTGTTACAAATCAGAGATTGGGTTACGCTGGCACTCTGTCTACAGCTATTTGGTTCCTCAACAATAATGCATAGCAGAAACAATATACAGGATGTATAAAGAAAAACAGTACAACCATGATAAATTGCAAATCAGCATATTCATCAAGGGACAATGGAATTACTGTCAATCAACTGATCTAATGAGTCCTTTATAGAGTTGAAGCTTCAAAAATATGGACACTGAAAAAGAATAAAAGGGTACGTAGGATAAAAAGATTAGGCTACCTATCCTCAACTATTCAACCTACCTTTGATCAAAGCAAGTTCAATGAATAACTCGAAATGAAATCTGTATCAAGTTTGTAACTTTTTGTCTCTACTTCAAAATGGTCTTTTAAACTAAATGTCCAAAACCATTCCCAACTCAGATTTTGAATGTTCATGAGTTACCTCCTCTCAAAAAACTGGCATTTATCTCAGCCTTCTTTGTTTTCTTCTGCACTCGAAACAAGAGTCACATGGAGATTCATACCTACTTGAGAAACTGCCTTGAAGCTTGTCGATGGGTACTTTGAGGTCTTCCACCAGTACTTTGCGTAGTTTATCATTCTCTTCCATAAGCTCTTCGATGATTTGCTGGTGTTTTAACACCTAAATTCCAGAGAAAGTTTTAAGGTTTCAACGCTGGAAACTTCTTGTATATGAGGGAGAAATGTGCTTCAATGGTGGTGGTGCTCTGACCACTTCAAACAAGCTGCTAACGGGATTTACAGGAGAACTATAACATATAAACCTCATTATGCATCACATCTTAATAGTTAAACCTAATTACAAAATTGATGCAATGGAATCTCATTGACGGAGATGCTTAAGTCTTATTTTCACTAGACTAAGCCAGATTTCTCCAAGGATTAGGCTTTCATGGAAGAGACTTAATGTAGCTTCAAAATAATGAGACAAATTTTTAATTGACCAGCGACATTACCATCTGAAGCATGTTGTTTTCTGTCCGGATGCGTCCCTGCAATTGCATGTTTCATATTTTAGAAAATTAGATGGGATACATAGCATTGTAGACATACACAGTAGCATAAACTCAAATGAAAACCACTTCTACTAAAAGATGCCACTAACAAACTGAAAAGCAATTCCTAACTGTTGCGAGACAACAACACCGAGGAGGAAATGTACACAGAAAGTTATCACGGGTTCTGAGGACCCTAAGAGAGTTTTCTTGGCATAATTTTCCACAAGAGAATCATGGACGGACAATTTTAAAAGAGATTCAGCAAAATAGCTTTGGAAAACATATTCAGTATAAACCAGACTAAAAGAAGGAAGTAAAGAAAAATATGAGAAAATTCATAGAATAAAGTTTGTAATGAGAATATTCGTAGTATAAAGTTTTTAAGTAAGGTTTTCCAACAGCAAATAAGGTGCAAACATGGATTCCTAATAGCACTTTTCAGATTTCAGAATAGTTCTGCATGTTTCAATCAACATTTTAAGCTGACAGTGCAATATCCCTGCACAATAAGGTGACCATAAGGTAGGGGATGAACGTGCAATGTTTTGCACGGAGGTGTCAGCCTTGTAAAACATGTTCTACACTAGTTCTGGCTACAACAAAAGATTGCATATATGCAATTCAAATACACCACATGGGATGGGAGTGCATTGCAGCCATGTATTTACAAAGATTCAATCATTTTTCATCTTCATGTGTCCAGAAGGCATACATACAAAGTGTATATGCTACATACTTTCTACCTTTAAGTGCAAATTAACAAGCTGCAATTCATGAAATAACGTACGGCTTGTAGTATACATCAGGCATACCATTTCGTTTAGATTACCGTCCTCTTCCCTGAGGATTGGGCTCTGGAGAAAGCTGCTAATAACCTTTTCTGTCCTACTACTGAAGGATAACTCCAATGGATTGGTTTCTGACATAAGATTTTGACGACTTGAATGAGCACCTATGCTTCCATAACCATGCAGGCCATTAGATGTTTTATCAGGAAATTTTGTTGCCAGCTGTGAGATATTTCCTGATGGCTTTTGAATTGACAATTCGTTCAATGTGCCTGTGTCACTTTGGGAAGATACTAGAAGGGACCCTTGATCAACTGGTATGTTGGAAGCTATTCCAAATCTCTTCATCACATTCATTATCACTAGCTAAAAAATTGCTCTGAGTTTCAGATAAATGCACAACAGACTGCAATAAGCAGTAATTAGAAAAGTAAGATACAAGATAATTATGCACGTACAACAGAAGCCGCCTGAATCTTCTTCAACACTCCAGGTTTCAAAGCAAGGCCTACAAGAGAAACAATACGGCTTAGATATGTTGCGCAGATATTTGGAGAGGTACAAGGATACATTTATAATGACATCTGCAGAGTACACCAACGATCCTATACCAAGACCAGCACGTAAAACTAACAGCAGGGATGTGTTGAAGTAAGATTCCATAGAGTTCCTTCAAAGTTTCTACTTAACATTTAATCTTGTATATAAGAGGATAATGGTCTCTGTCCCATTCTATAAGCAACAAAAAGCTAGAAAATGATTGCTTTCTTAGTAACAATCCTCCTGAAATGTAAAGCCTTTGGAAACTATTGTGATGATAAACTGACCCACAAAACCTCATTTGGAGACTATTCATAATTCATAGTAGAAAGATGAGACAAATTGCTGTAGACTATCATTTCATTGCATTACCAAAAACCCCATGAAGCATATAATGCATTGTTTTACCAAATGCCTTATCTTAATTTCACAGAGAGACAGACAAAGAATGAAGAAAGCTCTTGGTTAAGGCTATGATTGTCCTGTAGCAAATCCAGGACTATGAATTTCAATTTTAGCAGCCCCTGCACCTAAAGCCTGTCAAAATCCTTAACAACTTCGAGATTTTCATATCTTTGTACCTGGACATTGATAACATTCATGCTCCAGACTGAGGGGAACTCTTGAGACTATGTATATTATAGAGGATCCTTTGGAACTCTCTATTGTTGTACCCTCTTTTACGTATGTATATAATTTACTCGTGGTGAATGGATAATTAGGCTACTCACTCATGCTTACACAAGCAATACTAGTTCATCTAGCATGAAAAAAAAACTGACCCAACAACCTTATTTGAAGATGATAACTGCTTCACAGGAGACAGATAAGAAAAATCGCCACAGAATAAATTGTAATTTCAGAAAGTGACAGACGAAGAATGATTAAAACTCGTTTTAAATGCTATGACTATCCTGTAACAAATCCAGTTCTATGAATTTCAATTTCACCAGCCAAGTACAAGAAAGTGATTGATGAAATAACACTAACCAATAAGTTCTATAAAAGATAGGAATATCTATAATGTAAAGATTATTAATTCATTACCTTATCAAATGCCCATTAAGCACATAAGAATATCCAATCAACAGGCCTCTAGCAAATTACATAAGAAATTAAGCATGACATACCAACCCCAAGCCCGTGGCCAAAACCAACTCCACATCCAATGCCAGCTTGAATATTGTTTGCTCCCAGTTTCCTCAACTAAAACCATGAAAAACAAATGCCGAGGCTAATATTAGCTAAACTTGTCAAATAA
The DNA here is from genome assembly GCA_027479065.1 of Erythroxylum brevipes. Classification (NCBI taxonomy): domain Eukaryota; kingdom Viridiplantae; phylum Streptophyta; class Magnoliopsida; order Malpighiales; family Erythroxylaceae; genus Erythroxylum; species Erythroxylum brevipes. Next base: position 25,026,942 of record JANIHY010000006.1, on the reverse strand, counting down.
ACCCAGCAGTAAAAGGATGGTATCATTCAGATGTAAGTACAAATATTTAACTTACAGCACTATTCACATGCCAGCTAACACCAGAAAAAGCATCGGTTGCACCTCTAGTTGCACTCATAACTTGGTTTACCATTGGCAGTGCATCTAGAATATAGTTTAAAATAAAAACAGCTGTAAGTGTGTAAATTTAAGAATGGCTGATCACCAGCTTCTGATCATCAGCTTCTTTGAAAAGAACATGTCTTACCAAAGAAGTCCAATTAGCATGGTGGTTATAATTTCATAGAAGTTAGTAATCCAAACTCTCATAAGTTAACACTTAGAGTCAAATGTAAGTCATTACGTGTTTCAAGTTCTGAACAATGAACATTGAAAGAAGGTTGTGTCGAGTTGAGTAACATGCGTCCACCATTAAGGAGTGTGACCAAAACTAATATTGTGGATTGTACAGATGTAGAAATGCAGTGATTTAAGATGACAGTAGCAAACAAAACTTGGGGTTATACTTCACACTTTTGTCTAGTGTAATTTAGACGATGATGAGACAAGAGATGCTTCCGAAGCATCAAAACAAATTCAAAGAGCATGTCAGGCAGGTAATCTTAACACAGTTCAACAAATGCAAAATAGACAAAATTAAGAGTAACCCAATTCCCCAAGCAAATAACTCTTTTTAAAATTTCTTGGTAACATACCAAAGCAAGCAAAGAATTTCATCAATAAGAAACGATTTGGCCAACAAAAACACATTATTATTGGAACCCAAACCCAAAATTCAACAGCTTTCCTAAACTACATAGGATTAAATACAAAAGAGAATAGAGAAAGCAAAAAGAGAGACGGAGAGGGTTTACTTAGATTTAAGGGACGACCAACGCCTATGCCAACTCCACAACCAATGCCAAATCCTGTAAAGACTTGAGCCACTTTGAAACTAAAAGGGTTTTCTATTCTGAATCCTGCTTGTAACCCTTTCCTCTCATCTCTCACAATCACACTACTACTCTTACTGTTAGTGTTGCTGTCACTGCCCTCCATATTTAACAAGGTGTGGTTCCTTACTTTTTGTCTCTGTTTTGAGCTAAGGAATTCCCATCTCTTTAGTAACAGCTAGCACAGGATTACTCGGTGAAGAGGAGCTCCAGTTCCGGTTTCTCACAGTGCCCGCCCATTGACAGGAGTTCTTCGGTTTAATTTTTAATCTTTTAATTTGAGTTATTTTAATTATTTTTTGTTGTTAAAAATGGATCAGTTTATTAAATAAGTAACCTCATAAAATCTTACAAGTAAACAGTGAAACATTACCCAAATATACTCCCGATTTCATAAGCTCATTTTCATCTGGACCTTGAACCACGTAGGCCCATAAGAAGCCCCACCTCTGTGGGCACCATTTACCCTGTGGTTCTATTCCAAATTGTTTTGCTAAGAATCGAACTCAGCGATGTGAGACAAACTCAGGTTGTAACCTGGTGGTTCTGATACCACCGAACTACCCTATAAGGCCTTACAAAGTAACGGTAAAACATTACCCAAATATAAATTCATAAATTTTTATAAGCCGAAACAAACGATTATTTTTATTTAATAATTTTTCTTTTCAATTTTATTTTAAATTTTATAGGTAAATATAATCTTTTTCAATTTTTAAATTTTTTAGTTTTATTCAATCTTTATTTGATTTTACGATAGTTTAATATCGGTTGAACATTTTAAATTTCAAATCTTTTATTTTATCAATTTAGTTTCCAATCTACTTTTAAAAATATTTATCTTTTTCATTCATAATTTTCTCGGTTTATGGCAAAATCACAATTGCCAAACCAAGATTAAGATTAT
>JANIHY010000006.1:24889595-24902278 GCA_027479065.1 Erythroxylum brevipes | reverse complement strand
GAAAGATTCAGATTGTGGATCTGATTTGATGACCTTCTAATCAGTATGATTGACAAAAATAACATAATTAATGTTAATCTCAAATAAAAGTTTAATCCATCAACTAACCTGTATATGTACTGATATTTGCAAAGGGGGAAGAAGAAGCAACTCAGTGGGATTAACTTTGCAATTATAGAGATGAAGAAGCCCGGTAGTAAGATGTGCCCGTTATTGGTTTCCTAAAAAACAACATCGATTAATTCATCAGAATGCAAACCAAATGCATTGTGTTACAAATAATCAGAAAACCAAGAGATTAAGCAGTCTTAAACCCAGAATAAACCCTCCACTTCAATCGACTCAATAAAGAACAATTTAGCCAACATTAAAACTACTTACCTCAACCAACAGTCCGACTGTAGATGACAGAAGGACGTCAACTCGTGAAGCAACCTCCAACGATTCCAAGGGCGGTGGCTCGAGGGAGAGGGCAGGTGGCACGATGGAGAGCTAAACGTGGGAGAGAGATACGATGAAGCTAGCTTTTTTTCATTTACCAGTAGTTACACGACGTCGTCAAAGAGAACTTGGAGGGCGGGAGTTGAAAATCAAAACAACGATGCCGTGTTGTACTGGAGGGCCAAACGGGCCGGAGAATGATTTTTAGCTACCCTTTCCCTACGTCTAACTCTCCCCAACGTCGGGATAAGTTTTTTGCAACGTCTAGCTAACCAAACGACGCTAAACACTTAGTTTTTCCACGATGTCTGCATACAACGTCGTTGAATCTTGACTCCTTTCGTGACGTTTGGAAACACGTCACGAATTCCTCCTACATTTCGCGACGTCTACTGGGAAGACGACGCAAAATGTATGTTTTTGTTGTAGTGATTTTTGCCTATTCCATGATAGGTGAAATAGGTAAAGACAATCTTTCTTCCTTATTATTATTATTATCACTATTATTATCATTATCACTATTATTATTATTATTATTCTTATCCTTCCATGAAAAGGAATAGGCAAAGACAATCTTTCTCTTTGTCTATCGCCCTTCTCGACACCAACCAATGATGTCGAAACCTCAACAAGCGGCAGTAATTGTTGGGTTGACTCGAGCAAAGCCATTAAACCTAGTCACAAGGATAAAATGAAGAAGCCAGAGGCAAATCCGATGGGCGTCAATCGCCCATCGTATGCATTCAAACGCAAGGCAGAAGCACAATTTCCAGATCTATAAACAAGCAATAACGCAAAAACAAATATTCAAATCTTTACAGATGCAAGTGTTAGACAACTCCGGAAGCAAGGTGTTGTTTACGACGCTGAAATAGGCGACCCCACTGGATCGCCAGAGTCGATAGTGCGATGAGCGACAATCGCCCATCATCATGGTCACATACGAAAGGCAATAAACGCAAGAAAGAAAAATCGCAACAAACCCAGAAGAATTAGGGTTAGGGATTTAAGACAAAACCATAAGGCATCATATAACAATCCCAAATGCAATCATATAAACAAAAAGGCTTTGAAAACAATTTTCAAAAAATAGTAGAGCAATTGCATAATAGAATTCAGAACTCTAGTTTTCTAGATTTCAATCAGTAGTACACATCAAACAGACTTCTCAATCTAGATATCTTATTTTGTGGTTTAGGGTTCATACTGTATGAATTCGATACACCTTTCAGATTTTGGTTACAAACCTTTTGCAATTCAATTCCAAAATTATAACCAATGACAATCACTCAAATTTAATCAAATAATAGAATTAAAATCTCACTCTGATACTACTATTGGGAAATCAAATTAGGATTCGATCCGAACCGCAACGGAATAATCACAAAACTTTTTCGTGACTTTTGATTTCTCGAAAGCCAAGATCTATTTAATTCTATAAAATGGTTAACACAAATCATAATAAAGCAAAATTTAATTCGTATCTTATACCGAAGCTTGATCTTTATCTTGTTGTATCCCTCGAACTATTTCCGAAACCGATCCGTCTCAACCACCGTAGCCACACAAATATCCGACCTCTAACGGTATCCACAGAATGAGTTGAGAGAATTCTATAACTCTTACAGAGAGGGTTATGCATAAAGTGCTAGCTCCATAAAGCTCAAGCTTATTTATAATAAGCTTTGAACATTTTAGTAATTTAATTGAAATTAAATACTAATTTCAATTAAACTTTAATTTGAGAATTAAATACCAATTATGTCCAATAAGATTTAATATCTTATATTGATCCTTATTTATTAAATATCTCATATTTAATCATCAAGTTTCTCAAACTTCATAATCAAGTCCAACTTGATTAAATTAACTTTATTCTCTCCAACTCATTCTATATGTGAGACCCATTAGGTTCCGAAATATATTGGCAATGATTATAAATTCTAATTATAATTCATAATTAGAATTAGATGAATTAAAACTCTTTTTAATTTATCTTTAATTCTCTAATTAAATAATTTATAATCATAGATCAAGATTGACGTATAGTAATACATCATGATCATCCAAATATTTAGAAATGTCAAAGTGATTTTGATTAACCTTTCCGTGCATGATTTTTTCGTATAATTCAATCCTTTCATCAACCAATGTTCCAAATAGACATAGAGCATGGAATTAATGTCTACTCTATTTTAAATCCAATTATATTAGTTCTCCGCTATTAGCTATTGATTCAATTAATAATATTTGTAAACTGTTTACAAAATATCATTCCACCTTGTCCTAGGATTTCCTGAATCAATATTAATCGAGAACAACGGAATATTCTCCCTAATTACTTTAAGATGATGAATCATATCTTGATCATTCAACTATCTTCACATAGTTCATGCTACATCCAATGACTATCGTTTAAACGACCTTTGATAAAATAGATCACGAGTAGTATCAAAATATAGCAATCCACAAGATAACTTTAATGACCTCAAGTCAAATGATCGCTTATACAATCATCACAATGAGAATTTCATAGACATACAAGTAATGTTCCAAATAGATTTTTCATATCCGGTCTGTTTAATGAACTTATTCTCTAGCAAGCACCCACACATTTGTTTAAGTATCTCTATACTTTAGCCTATAAGATCAACTACTTTCTTCATAAGGAAAAGCAAAACTTTTAATAGTCTTTTTCAGTTCTATTAATGTATAATCTTAATAGAACAATGACAAGGAACATTTAGGAATAATACAAAAATGCAATATGAATCTCATAATTATAATCTCATTATAATTTCATTTGTAATGTACAATTATCTCATGGATTTTATCATATATATCTAAACATGTACAAGATAAATAATGTCTTTAAATAATTTGTCATTAAACTACAACCAAATCGATTAGTTGTAGGGCATAAATTAACAATTTATTCCTTTGTCATATCAAATTTATGTTTTCAAACTAAATATTGGTATACATCGTCATTAAAAAAATTTAGGAATAAATCAAACTAAGTAGTACCTATTTCATTCTATTCATCGTATATTCTATTCCTAAGAATAACCATTATAATCCTTATCTATTCTAGCAGGTGAACCAAACGCTCTATTAGTGTCTTTAAACCCTTTCTTTACCTGTTACTATGCAAAGGAAAATGCTTATTTTCATCAGAACCATCTTCATCATCACTTGATGTTATGCCACGTGTTACTATAAATGTATTAATAAAAATAAGAAATGTGTATTACATGACATTCAATAAATAAAAACTTAATTTATTTAAATTTTTTTTCATTTAAGATTTATTTTAAACATTTTACGTTATGGTTTAAATTTAATACTATGCACTAAAATGTTAAAGCTCACCATTCGGTGAAAACATTAGGTATAACATATAGTTTCTTTAATAAAATTTCTACTAATATTTAATTTAATGAACATAATAGCAACTGCATAAATTAAAAATATTTGACTATTTTCTAAGGTATACGTTATTCCACACGCCAGGAACTTCAGATTTGTCCATTCTCTCCTACTTGTAGCTTCTTAGCCTAATCACTTATTTCACTTCCTAAGTACTTGACTAATTTCCTCTCTCTTATTTAATACCTAAGCCTTTTTCATTACCAAATCTGCTTCCTTTGTCCTTGTGCATTGAAGAGCTTCACTTTCTATTGACAAGCTTCATTCTTTAAGTGGGTCTCATCTCTTACATTCTTCAGATAAATCTAGCTCCTAACAATGTATCTCACTGAGATCACAAAATTAAAGTCTACTTTGAAAGTAGAGTTTATGAGACGTTCTCTCTGCCCACAGGATAATGTGTAGCTCTTCAGCCCATATTCAAATAGTTTGTTCTGTTACAAATCTTCAATTGCCGTAATACCATTAAGAATACATATCCATTTAACAATTCTTTGTACATATTTATCTGGACAGTAAGTAGTGCAATTTAAACCTGCATAAGCATAATACGTACAAAACATCTGTAACTTCCCTCGGTTTCCAGTGCCCAAAGCCAGAAGTGTTAGTGTATAACGGCCAAGCGGAAAATACGATTATGAGATAAAAGTGATGAACTATAATGATAATTCATTACAAGAGTGCATGTATTCAAGGAGAGTGATGATATTTATGATCAGAACGATAAAAGCAGACAAGACATTGTGAAGATTTATATGGACTACTTAGGCTTGGTTCTAAGAAAGTTTTCAAGCAACTGTAAGCTGACATGATGGATTGATGTATAATTAGTAATTCAAATTTGAGTATTTCATGTCCAAGGGTGCTCTAGGCTCCCATTGTAGGATCTGTCATGGCTACATCTGCTACATCTGCTGAAAATGATGTTTCACCAAAATTAATCAGCTTTTACGATAAAGGGTTGAACATCAACAAGTTATTTCATTTGTATAATGTCCAGAATCATTGCCCTTTGTGGACAAGCAATTAGGCTGCAACACCAGTTATCAGGTCGGGATCTCATCACTGGCATTTGGACTAGCATTAACAATTTTCTTTAGATGAGAAAACAACCCTCTTAAAGCCTTGGTTTAGCATTTCATGATCATCCTCCTGGTAAGTTCGCAAGAAAATGTAATTGTGATTTATATTAACGAAAGAAGGCTACATAAAAAGTAGGAAGTAAAAGAAACTATAATCAATTTCCAATCCTCTGAATGTATAGGCAACAAAGAGTAAACTACAGAATTCAGTTCGTCATTGAACAGGAAATTGCAAGTCTACAGATGGTTCATATGTTCCTACTAAAATCTACATGGAGGCCACTAGTATAATGATTTTCCGGGGTTCCCAGAACATGCCACCGCATGCACGCATGTCAGCATTAATGCGGTACGACTTGGGAGCTGGTATGCACTCATAAATTGTACACTTGTTACAAGGACGTGTAATTGATTCTGCATATACAGGTTTCTTCAATTTATAAATGTCTAGCATAGAGCTACCTTGGGCAGATAAAACAGGAAAAGAAAATTGAGCATTATAATCATTAACGTAGAATCCATTCTGCATGTACAACGTTTCTTCAATTCATTAATGTCTGGCCTAGGGCTCACCTTGAACAGATAAAACCAGGAAAAGAAAATAGATCATATTAACCATTTCTATTTTCCTAATAGCAATTCATAACGAAAATAAAGAAGCTTTGGGAAAAGGGAAAGATGGAAGAATATAGTCATTAACGCAAGACTTTACTACAGATAATATAGTAGGTAATGGCAGAATCACACCTGTCTACCGTCCCTAGATAATTCTGTTTAGTGGGATTCTGTTTCTCTGATGGGGAGCTCTTTCTGTATGAGAGATAATCTGAGGCATCGTCATACCAACTGAAACAATGATCTCTGAATCACAGAATGAAAATGGTAAATAAACTGCCAATCGACAATGGTATGCTATGAAATCCATTTGAAACAAAAATGGAACTCAAAATTATAAATCATGGAGCAAAAAGCACAACCTTAGTCTCATCAACTTTTATACTGATTCTAGTGTCAATTTTTTTGTCTGCTTGCGAAGAATTCATGTTGTAAAAGATACAGCCCTCACCATCAGAATCACAAATCCACAATCGTATTAACTACTTATTTATGACACACAAATATCATTCCTTATGTCTGAATGTAGTATCCAGTTATCATTTTCCCGTGAGGGAGACTATCAGCTTGTAGAAATCTTTCTTTAACTAAGGAGATAAATGCAATTAATCAACCTTTTAATTTAGTTCAAAGGTCAAAGATCCAATTTTGCAAGGGACTGAAAGTCAATGGCACATCTTTTAACAAGTAATTGAGTCTATCAACGACAAACCATGAAGCATCAACATTATATTTACTGGATACATTCAGTTCATACAACAATCTTGGACCAACTAAAATATTTGAGGTAAGGAGTAACTGTCAATCAATTAATTCAAATAAAGGTTAGGGGGGCCATTAAGTGATGTATTCTACCAACTTTCCTCCACTGTTCTCCCATTTATTTGTTACTAACAGCAGGTTACGGTCATTATAGCATAATATATCAAAAAGGCACTTCTAAACTAGTATAACCTGGATTTGTTGGGGCCTAGAACCTCTTTCTTATGTACAAATAGGCAAAAGAGGCAAATTTTGCAACAAAATTTAACTTATATTTAAACATTTGGGAGTATTCAAAAAGAATTAACATTTTAAAAATATCTAATTCAAATTCTAAATTGATGGAACCCCAACTCCTCGTAATGGTTCTTTCAATTGTAACCCAGGTAGACTTTTTTATTATTTTTTATGAACCCCTCTTACTAGTCAGAAAGAGTTGTGAGCCGGGGGGCCCCTTACGAGTTGGACATCCCAAGTGGCAAAAGGGGGACACAACTCTACCCAAATACCTAATTTCCCAAACATTTTTAGACTTAAGTTGGTCTCCTTTCTGTGTCTTGTTCCTCCCTCTCCAGTAAAGTGGCCGCCTGCTTTCCCAACCCATGAAGTCCTCATGGCCTTCAAAAGATTAGACACTAAAATTATAGTTGAACTTGGGAACAGGTATATAACTGCAGGTCAGGATCGTGCAATGAATTGGGTGAAATAAAACGTGAAGCCACTCCTTCCTAGAACTAGTATCATTGGGATTGTAGTAGGGAATGAGATCTTGGGGGGCTAAAGACATTGAGATATGGGAGATGTAGGAAAAATAGAAGAATTATTAAATAGTAGCTAAAACTCAGAAAATTAGAAATATAGATGATATTAGGCTAGTATTTTAGGGTTTAATATAGCAAGAAATTAGGATTTGAGTTGCTGGAATTTTGTGGTGCATGCAAAGAATGAAAGGTAAGAAACTAGGAATCATCTTTAGAAGAAAGCATCACACCTTCTAGTTGAAAACTTCAATTTGTAGAAAAATTTTAGATTTCTTCTTCTTGATGAAAAGCTGAATACATAAAAAAAAAAAAACAGTCTCTCTACCAATTAGAGATAAGGCTCCGAACTTCTGGACCTCTCCAAATCCTGCATTCAACGGGACTTTTACTAGGTTGTTGTTGTTGTTGAAAAGCTTAATACACACATATGTATAGTTCTTAGAATCCTTATTATAGTAGGAAAGAGTTCCTAGTTTAAGTCTACAAGTTTAAATAACTAGGATAACATATCTAAAATAGAATATCCTATTTAACTTACTACTATTTCCTATCTAATAAAGAATCCTAACACAATCTAAATTTTAGCCCTTATCTTTGATGTCAACTCAATTTTCAATCCCCGTCTAACCAAATTAAAGCTTGTGATTAACTAATCTTTTCTCTTTTATTTCTTTTATATATTTTAAATTCTTTTGTATCAATTCTCCTCTGCTTGTCTGAAATCATCCTCGACGTAGAACGTTATAAATACTGTCTATATATGTCTGGATTCAACTTTTGAAATTCTAATTCTAGAATCCAAGTATTGTCAAAAATTGGTCTTCCTTTTCATCTGATAAGAAATTATCAACATCCTCCATCTCTTGTGGCTACAATTTATTTATCAATAACATCCTCTATTTAATCTTTAAGATGAGTAGTGGCTGGAAGTCTTGCAGTTGCATTAAAGGATCGCTCATTTTGTTCATGATAAATAGTTAAGACCACAACATTAAAGACAACAACTATTTCCATGTCACTTGGTAATTTCAAAACATAAACATTATCACTTATCTTCTTGATGATCTTATAAGGTCCAACATTTCATAAATAAAGTTTCGTATATTTCTCTTTCTAAAAACATTCTGGACGAATCCTAACCATCACCATATCCCTTCATTGAATTCCAACAATTAAAGGTGTTGATCGACATGTTCTTTATAAGATAAATTGTAGGTTATTATCTTTCGTCATATCACATCAAAGATGTCCTTCATGTGCTGTGCAAAAGCTTCAGCTTCAACACTAAGTTATGTTGTTTGGGGTAAAGAAACTAAGTCAATAGGCTTCCTTGATTGAACTCCTGAAACTATCTCAGAAGGGCTCTTACTGTTAAACCTATTTATAGATCTGTTGTATGCAAATTCTGTCATAGGAAGAATTAGGTCCCAATTTTTCACATTGTCTTCAACCAAACATCTTAACAAGTCCCTCAAGCTTCTATTCACTACCTCTATTTGTCCATCGGTTTAGGGAGGAAAAGAATGGAGCTTAGTGTTTAATGTTTTCCATAGAGTTCTCAAAAAATAACTCATAAACTTCACATCACAATCAGAAACAACAGTTAAAGGTAATAAATGGAGATGTACAAGCACTTTGAAGAAAAATTTAACAATATGGACAATATCATAAGTCTTGGAACATGGAATGAAATGATTTATTTTGAAAAAACCTATCCACCACCACAAAAATAGAATCATAACCTCTTATAGTTTTAGGAATTTTCAAGACAAAATTCATACTTATGTCCTGCCATGGTTCATAAGGCACGGGTTTTCTTTAGCTAATTGATATGTTCGATATTACCGTATGACCTTAGACATGTCCCGCTTTAAAGAGGGCCAATAAAAGTGATCATCAACCAATGCGATGATTTTATCTCTTCCAAAGTGTCTTGGAGAAAGATGCAATCAATAGGATTTTCTGATTTTTATTTGCACATAGAGGGCAAATGCTGCTTCTCCTCCATGTAACTCCCAAATCACATACTCCCTTATGGAAATAATAGGTAGGCAAAGTCGATTTCCATTGAAAAGATAGTCATCATGGATCACAAAAGGAAAGTATTGGTTTCTTTGTCCAGTTTTAATTTTTGGAATCTAAACCATATTCTCTTTTTCTTTTATCGAACCCCACAACTTTTATAGCTGAAGTGTTAAACAAATGACTCTTGCTACTCAATGCATCTGCTGCCTTATTCTCAACTCCTATCTGATGTTTGATAAAAAAAAGTTAAATTGCTCCAAAACTTCACTCCATAAGGCATGCATTTTGTTCAAGTTCTTCCAGAATTTGAAGTGTTTAAGAGATTCATAATCTGAACATACAATAAATTCCTTGTATAAGAGATAAATGATGCCAATTGTAAAGAGAATGTACTACTGCCTAAAATTCCTTGTCATAGGTCAAATATCGTTTGATCTCTTCACTTAACTTCTCACTGAAGTAAGCAACTGGGTGTCCCTCTTAGCTGAGTATGCCTCCAATTCCCACATGAGACGCATCACAAGCAACTTCAAACACCTTAGGAAAATCTAGAAGTTGTAAAATAGGAGATTTAGTCATCTTTTTCTTAATGACTAGCTTCAAATGCTTTAATTGCTTCCTTTGACCAAGTAAAATGTCCTTTCTTCATACAATCAGTCATGAATGCCATTATGGTGCTGAAATTACGAGAAAATCGACTAATAGAATGTTGCTAGGCCATGGAAACTCCATGTCTCATGCACATCCTTTGGAATAGTCCAATCAAGGATGGCCCCAATCTTCTCAAAATCCATCTTCACTTCACTATAGGATATAATAAAACCCAAAAATACAACACTTGATTGTAAGAAAGAACACTTCTTTTAAGTTGATATAAAGTTTCTCTTCCCTCAAGGTCTCAAAACTTGTAGATTTAATAAGTAAGCTTCTTTAGTCTTGCTGTATATTAATATATCATCAAAATATACCACCAAAAATTTGCCATAAATAGTCAAAACACTTGATTCATCACTCTCATAAAAGTGTTATATGCATTAGAAAGTCCAAATGAGTTCGCCAATCATTCATAAGTTCATCTTTAGTCTTGAAGTCCATTTTCCATTATCTCCAGGTCTGATTCTAATTTGATGGTGTCCACTTTGTAAGTCTATCTTGGTAAAGATAGTAGCTACATATCTAACATGTCATCGAGGCGAGGTATTAGAAATCTATACTTATTATGATCTTAATCAATACACCTTTGCCAACTTCCATCCTTTTTAGGAGTCAATAGTGTCGGAACTGCACACAGGCTAAGGCTTTCTTGAACAAATCCTTTTTCCAATAACTCCTCTACCTGTCTCTTCAGCTCTTCATTCTTAATATGATTCAAGCGATAGGCTCGAAGATTTGGCAAAGTAGATCCAGGTTCCAAGTCAATAGCATGTAGAATATCTCATAAAATAGTTAATTCACATGGTAAATCATCCAGTGCAAGATTTGAAAATTCAACTAACAATTCTCCCACTTCTTTTGTTAAGGTAAAGTGTGTTTCAAGTGTTGTTTTTGTTACTTCCCTCACTAACATTGCAAACACAATCCCTTTTCCTTGCTAAAAACTTCAAATTCTCTCCCCTTAAGGATATTAAGAGGCTATTTCTTGGCATTTCTAGTTGTCTTATTACTTCCTCTTTGTTTTTCTACCTTGTCTACCTTCATAAGCTTCAAAATTACCTTCTATCCATGATATATAAACTGATAGGTGTTAGCTTTTCCAAAGTGCTGCACATCTCGATCATAAAGTCACGGTCGCACAATTAAAATGTGAGATACTTTTATAAGAATGACATCATACCAAATAGAGTCCTCTTATATTCCTAATTTGAAAGACACCAAGCACCTTCGAGCAACTAGTATAGTACTATCATCTACCCAAGCAACTTTGTAAGGATTTGGATGTTTTTCCGTGAGTAAATTCAACCGTTTCACCATGTTCTCCGATACCGCATTCATACTACTTCCTCCATCAATGATAAGCTTGCATACTTTATCTCTGTGTCTAACTTAAGTGAAGAAAATAGCATTACAGAGCCATTCTTCTTGTTCTTCCACTTTAAGGGTCGTAAGTATGCGTCTCACTACATTAAGATTTGTGGGACTAGTTAGTTCGTCACAAGAGTCTCCTTCCAAATCCTCTCCATTTTTGTTCTCACACACATACTCATCAGATTCTTCCTCTTCTTCTTACCATCATATGCAAACCTTTATTAGGACATTCATAAGCAAAGTAGCCCCTCCCATTGCATCGAAACCACTTCTTACCATTGCTGCCTCCTTTTGTCCCGGTTTTAGCTATGACCTTGTCTTCAAGTTCAGCTCCTTGCGAAGTTTTGTAGTTGTTTTGTGGTGCAAATTTTGATACATTGCGTGTTAGCCTAAAATTTGGAATAACTTGACTTCGAAACATTTTAGTTAGTGTTGTCCTAAGTAATGTTCCGCTCTTAAAGCCAAGTGATATGCATCTTCAAGGTTGTAAATCCTTTGCATTATTAGCTCCGTATGAATTTCTACCCTTAAGCCATTTTTGTAGTGAGATATAAGTTGTCATTCCAACTCCATCTCTACACATCGAATAGAAAGTTCAACAAATATTTCTGTGGACTTAGTTACAGACATAATCCCTTGTATAAGTGTTGTGAGTTGATCTTGGAGATCTTCCTAATAACGAAATGGTAAGTATTTTTCTTATAACTTTAGCTTCATCTCTTCCCAGTCAGCAATTGGTGGTTGGCCTTACTATTTTATGTCTTTCGCATTGTCTGACCTTACTCTTTTAATTAAACTTCCAAATTGTGTGCAAATCATTTTATGGAATATTGGAAAAATACTGCTCACCTTTGATTTTTCTTTCTTAAGAAATAACTAGATAGTTCTCGTACAATCATCAATGAATGTTACAAACCATTTAGGATCAGAAATGTTAGATATTCTAGGCGGCCCCCATATATCAATATGCATCAAAGAGAAAGGGGATGGAAACGACACTAAATGATGCTTAGCAAATTCACATGTATCACAATGAAACTATCGACATTTTCACTCTTAAAAAGTGAAGGAAATATACTTTTAAGAAAAACAAATAGTGGATGACCAAGGCGGTAATGATGAAGACAAATTTCAGATTTATTGGAAGATAGATTACTTGATAAGCAGGTGAAATAGCTTATTCTTGTTGTTCTTATTGCCACTCATGTCCTCAAGGTAATAATTCCATTATTCACCTTAGCAAGCACAATGGTCCTCCCTGTAACCAAATCCTAAAAAACACAGTGTGCAAGATAGAAAGTCACTTTGTAATTCAATTCTTTGGTAATTTGATGAATAGATAAGAGATTGGAAGACAATTTCGAGACATGTAATACATTGTAATACATTATGTAGAGACAAAGAATCAGCTAAATTTACTGTTCCTTGGCCCGCAATAGGGATGGCAATTGTACCCGAACCCGATTGGTACCCGATAAAATTACCCGAACGGGGGCGGGTATGGGGAGCAAATTTTTACCCGTGGGGCGGGTATGGGGGGTTA
>JANIHY010000006.1:24744951-24755431 GCA_027479065.1 Erythroxylum brevipes | reverse complement strand
AACCTTGTCTTTCCCATTATGCCCTCCTTTTGTCTTTACAAATAACATCTTATACTTCTAACTTCTTAACTAATTATTATAGAACAATTGAGGGAATTTGCTAACACTTCCTTCTAGAAAAATGTTCATCATCGTCTTAATTTCATAACGCCACAAAATTATTTAATTTGGTGCTCTACATCAAAGGTTATAGTCCAAACATTTCGAACTGTCTTTTTACTAAAACATTTTCCAACACTTTATTTCCATCCAAAAATTTACATTCTTAAAGACAAAATTGAAGCTCGATTTCTTCATAACAATTGTAGCCCTATTTCTCTAGTTTAATCCAAATCAAAAATCGTCTCATTTCGATAACTAGAGAAAAATTTATGGCCAAAATATCGAAGCATGCTCAATGAACATGTTCCAACTATATTTTCCAACTTTTCACCTCCAACATTTCACATATAATAGTTATAACTTCCAAGAACAATTTGGGATCCAACAATTTCACTCTTTTTTGTTCTCAGAACGAGCATCATGTTTATAGCTATGCTTTTTAGGTGTTTGTTTGGTTGAACTTTTAGAGGGTGAATAAGTACATTTTTTCATCACAAAAGCTTTTTTAAAGAAAAATGAGTGTTTGGTTGTAAAATCAAAAATAATTTTTTTAGTAGATATAGCTTTTTAAGAAGCCCAAATTTGAAGTTTCTCAATTTTAACACAGGCCAACTTCAAAAACTTAACTTTGTGGAGTTATTTTAGATTTTTTTGTTTCTAAATAAAACCTAGTTTTTACCTAAAATAGAAAAGACTAAAGAAGACAGAGGAGAACCCTAATTTTAGAGCCTCCATTTTGCCATCTTGAGAAAGAACACAAGGAAGAGAGAAGAAGGAGAGAAGGGAAGAGGAGCATCTACAACTGCTGTCTAGCCACTCCAACAAAGCCATTTCAAGTTCTTTTCTATTTTCTCTTATTTATTTACTTCATCTTGATGTATGAATTGGGTTTGAGAATGTTGAACATGTTGTTAATGATGTTCTAATTTCAATTTGGGATTTAATCTTGAATCATTTTGTGACCTATTTGTTTTTTATGTTAATGAAATTATTTGGGTAATGTGATATTTGTATTTGCATATACGTCGATAATAAACTGAGAGAGTGAGTAGATATTAATCTGATTAGGTTGGGTAATGAAAATTAACAGCCTAATAAGTCATATAATTATCAAATTGATAATCATATGAAAAGAGATCTTGTGTAAGGACCCAATTGTCTATTAGATTGCTTAAGAACTAATTAGAACGTGAGTTGTTTATGTTAATTGAGAGATTGCAAAACCAAAATTTTGAAATCAATTAGGGATTGTTAATTAGGGTTAATTGATTAGATCTTGAGAGAGAGAAATCAACCCTTTGAAATTCTAGGTCGATACCAATTACATTAAAAGTGATTAAAGTAGCAAAATAATGATAGATAAATCCCATCTTCTCATAATTCTTTGATCATGTCTTGTTGCGATATCTCAATTTTTAGGTTATGCTCTATTTTGATTTACATGTGTTAATTTCAAGACTTTTTCTTCATTCAACTCCTACTTGATTGTTAAATTTTTTGGTTTATCTTTATTTCATTTAAATCACATTTTTACAACTTTAGACAAAGTTAGGATTCAATTAGTTCACTAATTCATCGTAGGATTGATACCTTAACTACTATGTTTACGACCCGTGCACTTGCGAAACATTAATTTATAAGATTAAAACTTGCTTAAAATATGCTAATAGTTGACCTTAAGCCTACAACAACTAATCCTAAAGTTTTCAACTGAACTCAGGTTAATGTTTATAGGATTGCTTTACCGATTTATGAAACCTCATTAGGTTTGACCCTAATCTAGAAGATTTATATCATCCTGTCTCTAAGGTTACAGTCAACTCCTTCGAATTATAGTAGATCTATTCAAACTTAGGATTTCTCAATCTCTACGTATAAAATCAAATTATAAATAAAATAGGTAATCGAATCCAATATAAAAATCAATCAAATTGCATTAATAAAAGAATTAAATCATATCAAAGTATTAACACAAGGTTCATCTAACCTGAATACTAATTAGACTTTTAGTTACATATTATCGAACATGAAGTCAAGCATAAATCAAAGAAAAACAAATTGAAAATAATGAGTTCATAATAATAAATCTCCCTGATTGTCTTCTGTTAAGTATTCTTACAATGAAGAGGTCAATCTTGTATTTCGATGAATCTTTCAATGATTTCTTTGTATTTTTTGCTTATTTGGACCAAAATCGCCTTTGGAGAACAAATTATATGTATGAAATCTGCCTCCTAATGTCTGCTCCTCGCTCAAGATTCCTTTCGTGTCTTTTTAGTTAGAATTCTTGGTTTTGGATGATGCACAACCGTCCATCAAATCGTGCATAACCAAAAATCTCAAAATATCACAAAAGTGCATGAACTAGCAGAAGTGCATGGGTACATGCATAGTTGTACATCTCTTTTGTGGTCGACTCTTCGTTTTGTGCCATGTTTTTGTCTTAATTCTTCTCTTTTAAGTCTGCAAAGGTAATTATACTCTGTAAATACACTTGGAGTAAATTAAGTACCATATATATAGCAAAAGTATCAAATATCAAGCAAAAACACATCAAATATAAGTTAAAACTTTGATCAATTATACATCTAACAAACATCCCCACACTTAAGCTTTTACTTATCCTCAAGCAAACCGTAATCAAAATTATAAAATTCACTACATCAATCCATCATCAATCTCAATCGGTCCATTCATACTATACATCATCATATTCTATTAAATTAAATTAACATACAATTAGAGTTAAGTTGTCCTAAAATTAACTTCCTAAACAATATTAATAGTAATCACATTTGCAAAAGCATCGAAATCAAAATCATATATCTTTACTCCCTCACCAAGATATTACTCAATGTACACAAATGTTTAGGGTGAAAAGTATCAAAACTCTTAATCAGTGCCTAGTAAAATTTTTACCATATCCTTATAGTAAAATTACATCTCCACCACTTATGTACAAACTAGAAATAAAAATCAAAAGGTCTTGTATGGTTGTAATGGGGCTTAGTCAAGGTGTGATTGGGTCAATGAAAAGGGTTAAATTGAAGGAAATTTACCTTAATATATTTTAAGACTCGTTTACAAATATACATAGGCCCTTTCATTGCAAAACTAATGGTACTGTATACTTTTTTTTTCGTTTTTTTCGTTTTTTTCTTTTATGCTTTTTTTCACAATAAACATTTTATACCACAATTTAAGAAATCTTGGACCTTTCACAAATTTCAGGTCTCAACAAGTAAATAATGTAAATAACCTTCAAGGTTCAAAATAATAAAATAAGTCTTTAAAGAAAAATGTGATAAAGGTTAATATATGGGTTTAATTAATGAAAAAGGATAAGGCTTAACTTGGTTATTCCTAAAGGTGAATTTACATGTGAGGTAATTTTATAAAGAGATAGGTTAAAGCAAATTGTTGAATATAAGTGCCTCTATCATATCAATGCATCTAATTTAATAAATATGGTCTCAATATGTATAATAAAAGCATGTTCTAGTATTAGGCTCAAAAAGTTTTGTGGAAAAAATGGGTATATATGTGTGTAAATAATATGCAATTTCAATCGACTTGAATATTTTAATGATTACAAAAGAAATGACCTATAAAATTATTTTTATTCTAACCATCATCCTTTTGCACACCAATTCAAATCAATATTCAATAAGGACATATAGTATTTACGGACAGATTCAACTAATTCAAAATATTAGTTAATAAAATTTATAATTAGGATTATAATAAGCTTAAAGTAATCAGTTTAAGATTCATTAAACCCATCCCCAAACTTAAAATTGGACATTGTCCTCAATTTACAAAATGCAATTATAATTGAAAGGAAAAGGATTATTTGGTACTTTCCTCATTATGACGATTTCTGATTTAGATCTATCCAATATGAGACGAACATCCTTGCAAAATATAAAAGAAAAGGATACGAAGAAATAAAAGAAATAACATAACAAAAAATAAAATCCTATACTAATATGAAAGCAAGAACCAAATAATATAGAAATTAAAATAAAATAAAAACTAGCTCATGGGTTGCCTCCTATGCAAAGTTTCTTTAACGTTGGTAGCTTAACATAACCTGCATGTTTAATGTCATCCTGGATTAATAATCAGTAGCTTACTTCTACTCATTTCTCTATATAGGGATTTTGTAGCCTATAAGTAAGCCACCTATTGCAAGATAATTATAAGGATATAATCTATTATATTAATAAAAGCAATATACTATATTAATGTCTTTTTTTAATGAAAAACTGTTAAAAAGTAGGAATAATAAAACTCTTTGAATCATCGACTAACTCAAACAGTTTGTCTTTGAGGAAGTGAGAACCCTCCATACTTAAGATTATTGCTAATGCCTCATCAATAGTTTCCTTACTTAATTCCTCTATTAGTTCTTCCTCAACCATCTTTGTCCACTCTTCTTTTTCTTCTTCTTCCTAGACAAAGGTTTTTAGCTTATCTTCTTTAGTCATCTTTTGCCACTCCTCTACTTTCTCTTCTTAGATGGAGGTTATTAAGTCAAGAGGACTTCACTTTTATTAATATTGATGACAATCAAATAATAACAATCTTAGAAATGTATGAATTGTTTTGATAAGCTTGTTAAGTGTGCAGAAAAATGTAAGTAACACTTAGTCAAACTCAGAAGATGCGCGGTCAACAACAGACTATATATCTACACCAGACGAAGCACAATAACAGACGAAGCGCAACACCAGACAAAGCACAATATCAGACGAAATGTGATGACAGAAGAAGTATTATTCCAGATGATACAAAAGGAAGATATTTTAGAACGTCAGTCAGTTAATTAGTTAGAGTTAGTTACAGGACTTAACTAATAACGGTTTCTAGAAGATTCAAGAAGTAGTTTCTTAGGAAGACAGTTGGAGACTTAGGTTATAAATACTAGTTCTAGTCAAAAACTACATAACATTTTCACAAGAAAGAGAATTTGATTGTAAAATACTTAGAGAAATTTTGTATTCAAAATGTGAAAGAAGAGAGCAAATACATCTGTAACGTGAAGCTCAAAAATATCTTTCCTAGAGAGAGAAAGAAAGGCTAGAGCCTAGAGAGGTTAAGATAGCAGATAAGAATACTTTGTGAGAGAGACTTAAAGAAACTCTACAAGTGTAGAAAGAATACTTGTAAAGTTGAAGAGTATAGTGAAATCTCAGACAAACTCTGAGGACTGGACGTAGCCTAAGGTTTGGGGAGAATCAGTATAAAATCGTGACGTCTATTCTCTAATCCTTATCTTTTAATTTTCTTATTGTTAGGCGAGTAGATAATATTACTTGCGATTGCATTACTTATCAACTTTAGTAAAGTGTTTTTGTGATTATCTAAATTTTGTAAAGAAATTCAAGAAATCTCAAAAGATTAATAATTTTGAAAAGATTACACAATTCAACCCCCCTTCTTGTGTATTTTACATATTATACCTGATTTCTATATTAACAAGTGATTTACTTCAGAGGTTTCTTCCTCTTCTTCTTCAAGAAGCTCTTCTTGGAATGTCCCTTCATTCATGAAACCAATATTTTTCTTTTCTTGACTCTTGATTTCGTGTCAGTTAGCTTTCATTTCAGCAAAGCGTTCCATTAATTTATCTTTAAGACTTGCTTCCTCTTCTTTTTCTTCTTTTTCTAGGGGCTCATTTTGGAATGTCACTCCACTCATGAAGTCATCCTTTGTCTTGTCTTCACTCTTAAGTTTGCGTCATTTAGCTTTAAACTCAATAAGGACTTCCATTAATTTATCTTTAAGACTTTCTTTTTTTTGGAAACTCGTCGTGACTCTTAAGAGTGATTGCCCTTCCATGTTTGTCGGCAATCATTTCATTAGGACTAGGCACAATCCCTTAGATCTTGTCAGATAATATGTTCGCTAATTGGTCCATCTAGTTCACCAAATTTTGTATTTAAGCCTTTACTTCGTTATGCTTTATGATTGATTCTTGAATAAAATCAATCATCATTTCTTCAAAAGTTGACTTGTTAATTGGAGGCGTTTGGTGCCATAAATACCCAGCTGGAATGTAATCTTTCCATTTATAAGCATAAGAATTGCTCCATTCTGAATTGTGGTTATTCTCGTATACTGCCCCATGAGGTTGATATCATATGCTAGGTTGCTCCCGTATATATGTTGGTGCTCGACATTTATGATTGCAGCAATAACTCCTACCAATGTCTTCACAAGGCCTAAACATCGATTACACCTCCAAAAATATGCGAGAGCACTCCTCTCTCTAATATGGTGATGACATAGATCGCAAAGGCATATTATGGCTCCCACAAAAATCTTGTCTGCTCCATCCTTCCATTATGAGTTATGCCTATGACATTGAATCGTAATTCCTATAATAAACCACAAACTTAAGATCAAGTAAATAAATTCAAAAGATAATTAAATTAATAATCCATAAATACAATAAGATATAATTAAATAAAATGAAACAAATGAAATAAATAAAAAAAATACAAAAGCAAAATTAAAATTAAAATTAAAATGAAAGAAAATTAAAAACAAAGATAAAAACAAAATAAAATGAAATTGACTAGAGTAATAACATTTAGGCTTTCCTAATATCAAAATTCCCCACAACGGTGCCAAAAACTAAATTGACTTATTTTGTGATAGTCAATATTGCAATAACCGCAAGTACACGACATAGTTATAGCTAGTATCAGCAAGTACAGGTCGATCTCACAAAGATGATGAATATTAGTAATTACCTTTCCTCTATTATTTAACGTAAAGATTGATTTTATATTTTAATTAAAGGAAATAAAACTAAGCAAGCAAAATAAAATATGAAGCAATAATGAACACAAAGATAGCAGAATTCACCTAGAAAAATATCGCTATCAGAAATTAGTATCCAAGTTCAAACCCCCCTAAACCCTTAACATATTAATCGTTTATCATACAATTGTTTCATTGATTTATTGGACTGTGGATATTCCCGTATTATGCTAATAGCTGACATTGAGTCTACTAAAAATAAATCATAAGGCTTTCAACCGAATTACTTGGGGTAAAGTTTATAAGATTGCTTTACCAATTTGTGAATCTTTCTATTAAGGTTTGACCCTAATCCAGAAATTTTATGTCATCATATCTGTAAGATTGCAATCACTCTTTCCAATTACAGTAGATCTATTCAAACTTATGATTCTCAATATTTACATACAAAATCAGATTATAAATAAAAATGTAATCGGATCCAATATAACAATTAAACTAATGCATTAACAAAAGAATCATATCATATCAAAGTATTAACATAAGTTTCATCTAACCTAAATACTAACTAGACATATTGAATATGAAATCAAACAAAAACTAAAAGAAAAATGAATTGGAAACAATCATAATTATAATCTCCTTGATTGTCTTCTATTGAGTATTCTTGCAATAAAGAGGTTGATCTTGTGTTCTAATGGACCTTTCGATGATTTCTTTGTGTTTTCAACTTCTTTTGACCAAAATTGCCTATAAAGAACAAACTCCACATTTAGAAATCGCCTCCTAATGTATGCTCCTCTCTTAAGACTTAGTTCATGTATTTTTATTTAGAATTCTAGAGTGATTAATGCACGATCTCCTGCATAGTCTTGCATAACTAAAAATCTCTAAATATCGCGAAAGTGTGCGGCTTGGGAGAAGTGCACAGGCAGATGCAAGGCCGTGCATCTCTTTCGTGTGTCGACTCTTTGTTTTGTGTCGTGTTCTCATCTGAGTTCTTCTTCTTTAGGTCTATGAAGGCAATTACGCTTTGTAAACACACTTGGATTGAATTAAGTATCAAATATATAACAAAAGTATCAAATATCAAGCAAAAACACATCAAATATGAGGCAAAATTATGATCAATTATGCATCTATCATTCAATTATAAAAATTGCATTAAATTAAAATGTTAAAGCATATTGTCGCACTAACTAGGGTTCATCGCACCTAAACACTAAAGACATTTAGTTACATATGATAGAAAACAAAAATCAAACATAAAATGAAAGAAAAATAATAGAAAATAAAGAGTTCACAATTTTAAATCTCCATTTATCATCTATTGAATGTTCTTATGAGGTAAAGGTTTAATGTTGTAATCTATCGGATTTGTTGATGATTTCCTTGTGTTTTCCATTTCTCTGGATCAATATTGCCCCTTTTGAACAATCTTTATGTCTAGAATCCCTTCTGTAAGTTTGCTCTCCTAATTTGCCTTTGCTCACTTCCTTTTATAATGAATTCTAGGGTTTTTAGGACATACATGGTCTAATATAGGATCGTGAATCAAACCATGTATTTTAAAAAATACTTAAAATTGTGACTTTACACATTTTATGAGACTTACACAGTCGTGTATCTCCTAATTGCTTCAAATCATCGTTTTATGCCATAATTTCACCCAAATTCCTCTCCTTTTGGTCTATAAAGGCAGTTATAACCTATAAATATACTTGGAGTTAATTAAGTACCCAATATACAATAAAAGTATAAAATATCAAGCAAAATACATCAAATATGGGTGTATAAATATGGTCAAATATGCATTTATCACATAGCATCTCCTCAGTCCAATAAAATCAAATGAAACAAGACTTGACACCCTCTCATAAATTTCACTCTCTACACTTAAAGTGTTAGGGTTCATTAAGCTCTCAAATCAAAGTATAGTGAGCCATTTCTATAAGTTTGCTCATGAATCATATCTTTACCACTTCACAAAGATGAACTTAATGATAAATCAAAAGGATTTGATAAGGTTTGTAACATGGCTTAAGTAAGGTATGACAAAAAGAAGTTATAAGGTTAAAAATTAAAGAAAATCATACAAACTTATACACCCAAGTTTCAACTTAAATCAATTCAAAAACTCATATGATTCAAATAATATCCTTTTCGATCACCTCTTTTGTATCTTTTTCATATTTTTCCTTTCTTTTTTTAACAAGAATATCGTAGATGATTTTCCCCATTTTTTCTTGTAGTTCTGCCCCATTATATAATTAAAAAATGAAAATAAAAGTAATGCGACTTGAATCAACTAATTTAGTTTTCATGGAAATAGTCAAAATCATATGTTAATAAGCTTGATACAATTCCTTCAATTTAGGGGCTCAAAATTATTAAGGACATCAAGACAAATTCTTTGTATTGAGTCAAATTAGCATTTTCCTTATATAGCAATCCTAAGGCCAAATTAAAATTAGTGATGCTCTGTTTAAATTTGACACCCAATAATATATACTATACTTCATTAGGAATTTTTAAAGTAAAATTATTTGGTTTATAAATTTTGAAGGTATTATAAAACTCCCAAGTTAATTCAATAAATAATGGACAATGAATTGTTAAAAAATATCTCCAACTTATATAAATAAGCAAATCATCAAAATTTTCTTTAATATACAATTCCTCTAAAGAGATAAACATACTTGTCCACATTAATATGTCGAGTTTTGAGAGTAGCGTACCATTGTTTTCTTTCTTTATAGTTGAAAGTGAGATAACCACACAAGTCTAATTCAATTGGAGGCAAGATAAGGGTGTTTTTCACTATTTGAGCATACTTCCTATTAGTATTAGTTGCAAGTCCTTTAGTAAATTGATGTTATGTAGTTAAATTCACCATAGATTTTCCTTTTACTGTTATCCTAGCAGTATCTTTGGAACATCCCATAATGATGAAAAGTGTAAACAGAAAACTAGTCCAAAAAATAATGAAAACAACCTAATAATAATTAAAATCAAAATGAAAGTAAAGAAACTAAAAGTAATTGATAAATATGAAGGAAAAATAAATCAAACATCAATACAATACTAGTGGGTACTTGCGGTGGAGTGTTATGCGACATTGGTGTGGCTGGGTTGGTGTCTTGCATTGCTATCTGGAGCTGTGTATGGTGTAATGCATTATAATTGGAACAAGGCTTGCTCTGGGCATTAAGCTACCTAATGGAGTTGCTGAGGGACAGTGCTATAGTTTGGGAGTGTTGCATGTGTTAGGTTGGAGCTGCATCTGGTGGTGCATTTATTGTGCTTATGCATGGGATTTGCCTGGTGGAGTTGTTGTGGGACGCTATTGTGGTTGGGTTATTTGTGACTGCAACAAATGTTGGCTGGAGATGGTACTGCATCTAGTGCTTTGGTATTGTGTGACTATTGAGAGATGTGGGCTAGCACAATTTTGTCTGATACAAGGCATGGTTGGCTGCAAATGGTGCTGCGTTTGTTAGTTGAGAGATAAGATTTGCGCTAGATGCTAAGAAAGAAAAAAAAGAATCAAGGTTTTGTTTTTTGTTGTTTATTAACAAATTAATAATAAGAATAATATTTTTATAAT
>JANIHY010000006.1:24722672-24737456 GCA_027479065.1 Erythroxylum brevipes | reverse complement strand
TGATCTTCTTATGATTCCTTATAAGTGCATATTGATATGATGCCATATGAAGTGAATGTAGTGATCGAATGTAGCTCATCTTTATCGTAGGTTATGTACCAGAATGACCTCCGGGCGTCCCGGTGTGTACCCTGCAATAAGGGAGCGCTACAAACCAGCTATTGGAAGTCACAAAAGTTTTACACCACCACTTTTTCCCAAATGGCTAGATGTATTCTTGATTCAAATCTTCGACACTTGGCCGCCTCACTTAGCATCATCTCATCTGCATATCGGGATAACTATGTAAATCGATGCTCATACTCACTTACTATCATTTCCCTCTAGGTGAGACTCAGAAATTTCCTCTGCTTCTGCTGAATAAACACCTCAGATAAATACTTCTTCTTATAAGAACTTAAGAAGTCCTTCCATGCCAGCACTGGTGGTCTCATCTAGCTCCCCGGCAAACTTTGCCACCAATGCAGAGCATCCCCTGAAGTAGGCTAGCAGCATACATAACTTTCTCATCATCCTCACAATCCATCTGATCCAGTATCCTCTCAGTCTTTCTCAACCAAGTCTCAGCTTCTTCTAGGTCTGTCATCTTATAGAAATCCACTACCCCGTACTTCCTGAGCTTGTCAAACTATTTCCCCTTCTTGAATGGGACCGGAACAGAAGATTGCAGCATCTGGCCTATAGCCTGAGCAAATGCTTGAAACATCCTCGGATCCAATGGAGCAGGTACTTGCTCCTGTGGAAGAGGAGACTCTTGGGACTGTGACCGAACGGGCTCACTACCTTGCCTTACCGAAGCCTCAACATTCCTTGGGGCTATAGACTCATCAGTACTCTCCTCCCTTAGTGGAGAGTTAGGTGCAATTGATCCTTGCAATACTCTTCGTGTCCTTCTACGAGGTGGAATCTTACTCCTTCAATGTAGACACTAACTATTAGGTTAAATTTCATTTTAGTCTTAATTCTTACATGTCTGCATGACATGTATGTCACTTAATGCAATTCATTCAATTTACAAAGCAACCTATAACCACAAATCATAACACTTCATCCTACTATGCATTTTAAGCCTAGGAAAAACATTAAGCTCTGATACCAAACAATGTTGAATCCTGCTTCCGAAGTCCAGCATTCGGAATCAAACTCAAAAGCAGTACTTGCCCTCAACTATATTATACCCATTTCGGGACATTTAGCAAGACTTCCCTTAGAGAACTCGAGTTAATGTCTTCTTTAGACGGTTTAAAAGAGGACTTTAAGGTCTACAACTTTCATGGAGACCTCAAAGACAGATTTTACCTTTATAAGGGCCAAAAGTGGAACAGAAGATAGGTATAAAAGGAGCGAAAAGATAGAAGGAACAAAAAGACAAGATAGCAAAAACACAAAAGGAACAAAAGACAAATTAAGTGAAAGGCCGAATGAGCAAAACACGAAAGAAGCAAAAGGCATACGAAGCAAAAAGGCAAACGAAACAAAACTAAGAAAAAACAAAACGCAGAAGAAGCAAAACTAAGAAGAAGTAAAATAGTAGACGAAACAAAACTAAAAGGAAACAAAAAGGCACACGAAGTAAAACTAAGAAGAAGCAAAAAGGCACATGAAGTAAAACTAAGAAGAAACAAAAAAACAGACGAAGCAAAACTAGGAAGAAGCAAAAAGGTAGAAGAAGCGAAACACAGAAGAAACAAAAAACAGAAGAAGTAAAACATAGAAGAAGACACGTCAGCAAAACACAGAAGAAGATGAGTCAGCAAAGCACAGAAGAAGACACGTCAGTAAAACATAGAAAAAGACGCGTCAGCAAAATATAAAAGAAGACGCGTCAACAAAACATAGAAAAAGATGTGTCAGTAAAACAAAAAAGAAGACACGTCAGCAAAACACAAAAGAAGACATTTCAGCAAAACACAAAAGAAGACGCGTCAGCAAAACACTGAAGAAGACGTGTCAGCAAAAGATAGAAGAACAAAAGACGGAAAAACAAAAGACTGAAGGAGCAAAACACAGAAGAAGTGAAACACAGAAAAAGAAGACGTCATATAGAAGAAGATGATGTCATCACAGAAGTAAAACTAAGAAAAAGCAAAACATAGACGAAACAAAACATAGAAGAAGATGACGTCATCACAGAAGAAGCAAAACTAAGAAGAAGAAAAAACACAGATGAAGCAAAACACAGAAGAAGATGACGTCATACGGAAGAAGATGACGTTATTACAGAAGAAACAAAAGACAGAAGACACTTCTTCCTTTACAAGGGCCATAACTTTTAGCCTAAAAGTCGAAAATTGTTATGCAATATATCGTTAGAAAGTTAGAAGGATAAGCTACACTTTCTAGAAGACAATTTTGACTAATTTTGCCTCGATCAAGCCCAGATTTTCCCCCAAAGTTGGCACACGATTTCTACACCTAGAAAAGTCTTAAATTTTGAAATAAATAACTAAAAAGAAACATGCACATACACTTGAGGAATTTTTCAGTTCTATCTCTTTTACCAAAACAACCAAAAGATCATACATAACTTTAATTACATATTGACATTAAAACAAAAGCTTAACACGATTACAATGTATGTAAGATGCTTAATGTTTAACATACTTATGGAGCTATCCAAAAGTGATTGAGCTAACTTAGTTGCAAAGCTTCTAATAACTTGGAGCTTCCGATGCCTTGCAAAGATTGCTAACCTTCTTGTTCTGCACCTAAGGAGGGAGTAGTGGGGTGAGTTGTACAGCTTAGTGGCTAATATATTCATAGCCATTGGCAATCGACCAAAGTCAAGCATATGTATATATATATATATATATATGTCTAGCATTTATACTTGACTCAAGCAATATAAACATTTATCAAATTTAGCTCCTAACACATATCACTCAATATGCTTGACAATTTAAAATGCAATACACAACAAATGGCTCGAGGGTTCCATAAAATAGATTGAAAAAACCAAAGCTTACCCCATGAACAGAATGAGTCCATTTTTTAGAGCTCATATGCCACAAACGGGTAGCCCGGAGAAGGCTTTTTTCAACATGCACCTGACGAACAGAATGGCTTTACTCTCGCCCAACAGAAGCACATAAACATGCTCAAATCATTTTATCAAATGTTTTCATACTTTTTATGCTATTTCCTTTCTTTTCATTTATACAAAATGTCATGAAAAATATCAAGGCATAACATTGATCAAAACACAATTTATTTATATAACATATACACACACAGGCAAGAATTTGCCCAATCACACAATAACTATAAATATATTACATACCTAAATAGCTCGTGAAAACCAAGTCAAGCTTGCCTTTTCCCTTGCTTTTGGTTAGGATTTTCTTGGTTCCCTACAATAACCAAGGTTGCATTCAAAACAACTTTCCAATAAAACTCAAAAGCTTCAAAAATTACAAAAATTACAAAAATTTCAACCAAACACAAAATGAACTCAAATCTAACCTACCCATTACCCATTTAGGTTAGAAAACCCATACCTAGTTTAGGAACCATAAAAATCACTTAGGTTTTCTTACTCCATCTTCTTCCCACACCAACTTTTCCATTCTCTACACTAACTCTTTTCCTTCAATAAACCAAGAAGGAAAGATGGTTAACCTACCTCAACAAGTTTGATTTCTCTCTTTTCCTTCTTTTCTCCGAAACCTTTCTCCTCTCTCTTTTCATTTCATTTTCTCTCTCTTATCCCTCTGGAATTCACGAATTTTCCCTCTTCACAAGCAAAAAAACACATTCTTATCCCATTTCTACCTTTAATGAGCTCAAAAAGTCCATCTTACCCCTTTCGTATAAGCTTATGCTCTTCTATGCTAAAGTGATCTCCCAAAAATGTCCCTGAACATCCTTATTATATTAACACTTTAATTTCTACTTACCAATTCAACAAATCTTACTAACCTTGACATAAGTATAGTTTCAAAATTAAATCTATCAAAACTTTAAAATTATTTTAAGTCGTGCTTACTTTTAAAGAAAAATTTTCCAAAGTCCAACAATATGTATATTACTTACAAAGAAACATGGTACCTTTTGATTAGATATATAATGCTCACACAAATAAAACCAAACTCTTTTGTTTTATTAATAATAAATATTTTCATTACAAAATTGTAACTGAAGAAGAAAAAGTTACATGTAAATATACTTACTTTCTAGGGCACGATATTTACATAACTCCAACACAGAACCTTAAACAACTTATCTCTGCAAGGATACTAGAGGGAGAAACTTTTAATCTTATCAGACTTATCACTGATCATGAAATAGAAGGTGTGGTTTTCAAAATGAATGGTTCAAAGGCTTCCGGTCTAGATGGTCTGAATGGGAATTTTTTCATAAAACATGGGATAAATTAGGGAAAATCACCAAGGAAGTTGTGCATGAATTTTTCAAGAAGGGGGATCAATTGAAAGAGATTAAGAAATCTTATTTGGGCTTAATTCTTAAGATTCCTAACCCTATCTCTCTAAGTGATTTTAGATCTATTTATTAAACTAATTTCATCTACAAAATCATTGTTAAATTCATTGCAAATAGGTTGAAAATTGTTATGAAATTCATAATCAATGAGAACCAAGGGGCAATCTTAAACAATATATTTATTGGCGATAATATCCTAATGTTGATTGAACTTTTAAAATGATATATAAGACATAATACTCCATATAATTGTGTAATTAAAGTGGATATTAATTAAGCTTTTGATAATGTCAATTGGAATTTCATCTTATAGACTCTACAGGTCTTGAAAAATTTTCAAATATATTAAATGGATCTAAGCTTGCATCACTGTTACATCTTTTGGTATTATGATTGGAAATCCAACAGAAATCTTCAAGCGTGTTAAAGGCCTCATACAAGGGGATCCCTTTTCCCTTTACTTGTTCTTAATATGTATGGAGGTCCTCGCACAGTTGCTGAAATAGAAAATCTCTATAGCTCCTAACTTCAAGTATCATTCCAAGTGTAAATTGCTTTCTCTAATAAATTTATGTTTTGCAGATGACCTTACATTACAAAGCAAAGTTGATGCACATTCAGTTTCATTAATAATGAGCACTTTACAAAGATTCAACTAAGCATCAATCTTCCAAAAAGTTACTTCATTTTGTCAAACAGTGCAGTTTATCTTTTAACCACTTTAACTCTAATCACTGGTATAACAAAATAAGAACCCCTTGTTCTATATTTGGGAATTCCAATCTCTTCGAGAAGAATAAGATGTAGGGAGTGGCTACCTCTCATTGAGAAAATTAAAAAAAGGTTAGGGTCATAGATAAATAAAACTCTATCTTACAGAGGGAAAATCCAACTACTAAAGTCTGTCATTGTGTTAATACAAACTTACTGATGCTTCTATATCTTCTTATTAAAAGGTCTAATTAAAATAGTGGAAAGCATGATAAAGCAGTTCCTATGGGGTAAAAAGAGGGGGAAGTAAAGAGGTAAAAAAAGTCAGTTGGAAACATATATGTCAATCAAAGGCAGCAGAAGGGTTAAGATTGGAAATAGTTGGTAGGAGTAACTTATTCCTTATGCTGAAAAGGGTTTGGAGAATTTTAGGTGAAAAAGAATCATTGTGGATTAGATGGATGCATAGTTATAGTTTTAAAGGAAGTAGTTTGTGGACTTTGAATCTTAAAGACAATTATTGATGGTTCTTTAATCAAATTCTCAAATTGGGGGATATGGTGCATCAACAGGTTAAATGCAAAATTGGGATATGCAACATGATCTTACTTTGGTATGATAATTGGAGTGGTCAAGGAGCTCTTATTCATAACAGTATGGCAAGGACTTCACTAGCTAGATTCTCAAAAAAGCAAAAGTGCCAGAGATAATTGAGAATGATAACTAGTCTCTACCTTCATGATTAAAACCTTATTAATTCCCTAATATTTGAACACTGGAGATGAGGATGTCTATCTATGGTGCATATTACTTGTTATATAATTTACTAATAGGAAAACCAAAGCACTGTTGTTTAGTCCAGCTTTAAGAGTAGAGTGGTGCAAGATGATATGGAGCAAACTCTTAAACATAATAATAGCTTCTTGCTTTGGTTAGTTATGATGAATAGACTTACCACAATAAATAGATTAAAGTTCCTATCTACAACTAAAGTTTTTGTATTATGCAAATTGGAGGAAGATAGTAGAAACCATCTATTTTTCAATTGCAATTTATCTAATGTTGTGTGGCTGAGGATTGCTTCTTTATGTACAGATATATCCCTTTATAACAGGCTAACAGACATCATGCAAAGTGTAATATAGATGTCTAGTTCTAAGGAAGACAAGGAGGTCTACATGGTAGCAATAATAACTTGTTTCCAAGAGGATTGGAAAGAAAGAAACTATAGAAGATTTATAGGGAAATCTAGATTAAGCACCCATATAAAGTTAACAATAGCAAGAATAAGAGAGCAACTCATTATAAAAAAGGTGGGAAAAGAATGTAGCAGGAGCCAGGTGACTTCTTAGAGAATTTAACTCTCTTAAACCTTGGAATTTATACATTCTAGATCTAACTTTTCTAGAAAGGTTGACTGCAGATGTAGTGATTTCTAGGAACATGATGTATTTTTAGGTTATTTTCCATTAAGTTCTTATAATTGACTTATTTCCTTAATTTAAAATTACATTTTCAAAAAAAATTATATGCTCCTGGATGAAATTATATGTCCAAAAAACAATGCCTTGATCTACAGTAAAATGAGATTTTTCCATAATTCAATATCAAATTCATTTCAATGCATCTTTTAAGAACCTTAGATAAATGATTTAAGCAATCATCAAATGAATCTTTATAGACAGTGAAATCATCTATGAATACTTCCATGCAGTTCTCAATATATTTAGAAAATACACTCATCATGCATCTTTGAAATGTACCTGCAACATTATAAAGACTGAAGGGCATTTTCTTGAAGGCATACATTAAAAAAAGGACATGTAATGGTAGTCTTTTCTTGATCTTCTTGAATAATTGCCATTTAATAGTAACCTGAAAAACCATCCAAAAAGTAAAAAATAATTTGCTTGCAACTCTTTGTAATATTTGATCTACAAAGGGCAATAGGAAATGGTCCTTTCTAATGGCCAAGTTAAGCTTTCTAAAGTATATGCAAATTCTCCACCCATTATGTGCCCTCATTGGTAGTAACTCATCATTATGGTTTTGTATCATTGTCATACTAGTTTTCTTGGGCACAACATACATTGGGCTTACCTATTTACTATCTGAGATTGGATATATTATACCTGCATCCAAAAGTTTTAGAATCTCTTTCATTACCATTTCTTTTAATATTGGATTAAATCTTCTTTGGGGTTCCTTTATTAGTTTAACATTCTCTTCTAAAAGAATATTGTGCATGCAAATTGTTGGGATAATGTCTGTTATGTTTGCTAAAGTCCAACCAATTGCATTTTGTACTCCTTAGGTAGTGTTAGTAAATTTTCCTCTTGCCTTATAGTCAACTTTTTTTAGATGATCACAGATAATGACTCTTCATCACCCAAATAGACATACTTTAGGTGACTATGTAAGGCGATTAGTTTTATCTTCGAAGAGTGTAAAGTATAAGGTAACATTCTTGCCAATAATGATTCGACAACTTCACAAGTTTCATCAACTTCCTCGTTCACTTCCAGTGTAGCTTTAAACTCGAACTCATCATCAGCAGTTTATTCTTTAAAAATATCTTGCAAAAATGAATCCACAATATCTATATGACAAATGGATAGAAAATCATTAGGGGTATTTCATTGCTTCAAAAATATTGAAATTCACTATCTCTCCATCAAACTTAGTGAACATAGTACCCTTATCCACATCAATTTTCATCTTGGCGACCTTCATAAATGACCTTCCTACAAAATCGAAGTTGAATGTTCAATATTATGTCCATCCATCTTCAAAATGTAAAAATTCATTAGGAATACCAAAACGTTAACTTAGATTAAAACGTCCTCAATAATACTAATAGGATGCACATATGAACAATCAGGTAGCTGAATAAACACATTAGTTTCTTGCAAAAAATTAAAATTTAAAGCTCGGTGAATTGTGTATGGCATGAGATTAATATATGCACCTAAGTCTAGCATGACATGCTCAATAATTTTATCAGCAATAACACATAGAAGTGTAACAATACTAAGATCTTTGCATTTTCTAATAATTTTCTATTTATCATAACTGATACATTCTTACCTAAAATTATTCTCTTCCTATTCTTCAACTTTTTCTTATTTGTGCATAGTTTTTTAAAAAAATTGCATATTTGGAATTTTTCTTAAGAACTTCTAGAAGTAGTATATTAATTTCCACCTTATGAATGTTTCTAGGATCTCTTTTTCATATTCCTCTTCTTTTGATCTAGCCAACCTGCTAGGAAAAGAAGATATACGTGCATTTGTTGATATGGATGAAGATAAATCATTTTTTACCATTTGTTGATTATTGAGTTGGAGAGTCGTTTTTCTTTTCTCTTTCATCATGCTTTTCTACCTTCATCAATAAGAAAGATCTAAATTGAATTTCTTTATCACTTCTCAAAATTATTGCAATCACATATTTCTTATGATTCACTGCCATTTATAAAAGTAAATTTTCTTTATGCTTGTGCTTTCAATTTACTAATAGAGATGACTAATTGAGTGATCCTATGAAAACTTGCTGTTGTTAAGTATTAGGTCCCATATTTTCACACGTAGGTGTAAGTGACATTAACACAATCTTATTACAAGATTAAAAAAAATTGCAAGTGGTCTTGATATTAACAAATGTTTTCAGAATAGTAAAGAATTAAAAACGCACAAACAAAAGGAAAAAATAAATATGTTTTTCGTTAATGGATCAAAGATTAAACAAAGCAGAAAAAAAGAAACACAGAATCAGAAATCTCGTGTGGAAAGTGGAGATCATCACACCAACATGAAAAGCCAGTTATTTGCCAAAGCGTCTCCTAACACTTTATATTGGTGGGAAACGGACTGGGAGTGGGACCTTGCTCTAAGTCAGCGACCAAAAGATAAACAGGTCTTTTTGTGTAGTGGACTTTATTGCTGGACCTCCACGGCCCATTAAAAGTTCCAGAACGTTTAAAATTGGCCCTTTCATTGGAACAGAAGAAGAATGTAATTATATAAGTTGTTAGTTTAGGGTTTATGGGGTCTCTGAATGTACTTTGAGTTGCCGCTGGAGAGGTATTCAGACTACCATTCCTCTTTCCTTGTTTGCCTTTTCTTCTAAGTTGAGCAAAGTGTGGCAAATGGTTATTTTGCAAATTAGCTTGTATTGACAATACTTGTTCATTTTCGTTTTCTTGAAGCGTAGTGTCTTCTTATTATCTTGAAAATCTTGTATTTTGTTATTTTAAAAGACTAAGTGATTGGTAAGTGAAGTGGGAGTGCTCCTGATTTGGATCTTTAGTTTCTTATGTTCAACTTTATCCCTTTTTCTTTATTTTAATGCTTCATTATATTTGACTGGTGAAGGAAGGTGATAGAGAAGGATGTCTCACAGGAAGTTTGAGCACCCTAGGCATGGCTCCCTTGGATTCCTTCCAAGGAAACGAGCGGCTCGTCACAGAGGAAAAGGTGTATATCACACATTTTCTTTCTTTTCTTTTGTACTATTAGCTTTCAGTTTAGTTTAAATATTGTTCTCTTTTTATCTCCTGATTGTTATGTGTATATATACAGATATATGTTTTCATTCCGTGTTTAACTCTTTATAATGGGTTTAAAAATATGTTAGCAAATTTGTCTTCCTATTTGTGTTGCTTCTTCATGATTGTTAATTCCTACACCCCATAGATTCGTACTCTACAATCGAGTTTATTCATAGGAGACAGAGTGTTTCCATTTAGTGCAATTCACTGTGTAGATCTGAAATGACATGGTATGATTATCACTTAATATCAAATATATTGTTCAAGTTGAACTTGTTTTCACTGCCACTTTTCTGTAATTCACGAGCTTATTTTTGTCCTTTTGGTCCTATGCAGTGAAGGCTTTCCCCAAGGATGACCCAACCAAGCCCTGCAAATTTACTGCCTTTTTAGGCTACAAGGCTGGCATGACACACATTGTCAGAGAAGTCGAGAAGCCTGGATCAAGTAAGGAACTTCTACAACACTTTATTTTGGAATCTTAAAATTCAAAATTCGTATTTTTACGGACAAATCTCCAAATCTAAATTAGGAAAAATGTCTTGAAGAATCGAAAAGCTTTCCATTT
Organism: Erythroxylum brevipes; assembly: GCA_027479065.1. Lineage (NCBI taxonomy): Eukaryota > Viridiplantae > Streptophyta > Magnoliopsida > Malpighiales > Erythroxylaceae > Erythroxylum > Erythroxylum brevipes. The sequence continues at coordinate 24,727,188 of JANIHY010000006.1, read as the reverse complement.
GTTACAAAATAATTTTCCATGATTCAAGAATTTGACTTTCTTTTTATTTTCTTAAAAAGATAGTGGTCTTACTCATAATATAATGTAGGGAAAAAAGTTTAGACAATTTATCAAAATAGCTCTAGGATTTTGGGAAATGTGGTTGGAGCAAAGGTTTATGATAAAAACCTCCTTTAATAAAAATCTGAATAGAAATGTTGCCGGAATGTGTTGTAGAATCACTAGTTTATGGTAGTTCTAGAAAAAATCCTATTTGAGATGGGCAAAGCAATTAGTAACAGGGAAACATTTTCCTTTTTTTGAAAAGGAATCTTAATCTAAATCATGGTTTTAAAATGAAGACCAATTTGTCGCGATTGTGGCCACGACTACTGCAGTTGACCTTGTCTGCATTATAACCCACAGTTCACAATTTTAAATCTTGATCTAAATAGGACAAGTATTATAAAGACTAACTAAATAATAAATATAAAACTATTGTTTAATGTACTACTGCATTGTAGTAACCTATTGTTTCTTCAGAGCTTCACAAGAAGGAGACCTGTGAGGCTGTTACAATCATTGAAACACCACCAATGATTGTTGTCGGAGTTGTGGGCTATGTGAAAACACCACGTGGTCTTCGCACTTTGAACACTGTCTGGGCTCAGCATCTGAGTGAGGAGGTGAGGCGAAGGTTCTACAAGAATTGGTGCAAATCCAAGAAGAAGGCTTTCACCAAATACTCCAAGCAATATGAATCTGATGAAGGGAAGAAAAGTATTCAAGCACAGCTTGAGAAAATAAAGAAGTATGCCACTGTGGTTCGTGTGCTGGCTCACACTCAGGTGATGATCCCTCTTTCGGTCAAGTCCATCTAATACTTTTATTTTCCTCTTTTAAAGTATTAGTTTCATATTTGTGTTACTATTGTTGGGTATTGATTTTGATGAAGGTTTTGGTGTGGATTTGATGAATCTTATTCATGTAGAAGTTTAGATGAATTCCAACTCCCATGCTCCAGTTGGAATCCATATGTTGGACAAATTAACTGTGACTTGAGAAATGTTGAATCTTTTATTTGTGTAGCGAGTTAATTTCTTAATTTGAAGTAAGATTTACCTATTTTTCCATTGGTGTTACTATCCTTCAATTAATGTTTAATGCGTTCTACTAATTGAGTTACAGATAAGGAAAATGAAGGGGTTGAAACAAAAGAAAGCACACCTCATGGAGATCCAGATCAATGGTGGGACTGTTGCTCAGAAAGTTGACTTTGCTTATGGCTTCTTCGAGAAGCAAGTGCCTATTGATGCTGTTTTCCAGAAGGATGAGATGATTGATATGATTGGAGTGACAAAGGGTAAAGGTTATGAAGGTGTTGTGACTCGTTGGGGTGTCACCCGCCTGCCCAGGAAGACCCACAGAGGTCTTAGGAAGGTGGCTTGTATTGGTGCCTGGCATCCTGCCAGAGTGTCGTTTACTGTTGCTAGGGCTGGTCAGAATGGATATCACCACCGTACTGAGATGAATAAGAAGATTTACAAGATTGGAAAGACTGGCCAGGAGTCACACACTGCTATAACTGATTACGACAGGTAATAGTAATTGGCCGAGTTTTTCCTTGTTCCTTTCTGTGCATAGTTTTGTATATCTCTAACATGAAATAAATAAATCAGGACTGAGAAAGATATCACACCAATGGGTGGTTTCCCTCACTACGGTGTGGTAAAAGACGATTATTTGATGGTCAAGGGGTGCTGTGTTGGACCTAAGAAGAGGGTTGTTACTCTACGCCAGTCATTACTCAACCAGACATCTCGTGTGGCACTCGAGGAAATCAGACTCAAGTTCATCGACACCTCCTCAAAGTTTGGACATGGTCGCTTCCAAACAACACAGGAGAAACAGAAGTTTTTTGGTCGCCTCAAGGCTTAGATGTTCTAAATCAATCTTAAAATATGGGCCATCATAGGGATTTAGTTAATGTTTCTATGCCATTGAGATTATTTACTGATGTGGTCAATTCGTTTTCTTTTAATTGTTTAAAGGCTCGACACATATAGTGAATTTTTTGGAATCAACTTGAATGTTATGAATCTTTAATATGTCTTTTGGTTTCTTGGAGTTGCTTTGCGGCCTGGATTGAGTTCTCAGTTTTTGTTGACATTATATTCGCACTGACATTACAAGCGTATATAATGTCATTATGTTCATTTCTATTTATAATAATGATAATAAAATACCTTTTTTTGAAGCTTTAAATTATGTCGAATAAATACTATATCATTTAACCTCTTGTTTCTAATCTATAACAGCAAAAATACCTAGTAGAAATCTTGTTGAGACGCTGGTCTAAGATTCTTGTATTCTAATCTATTTCACTTTTTTTGAACATATAAACTCGAATATGTTATAATTCCTTTCACATCTTATTACACTTACGTATTAGCTAATAATCTGAATTGTAAATCTTTATAATTTTGAAGCACTGCTTTTAAAACAACAAAAATAATATCATAAGTAAATGAAGTGATGATTATTTTGAAACACATAACACAAATGAAGAATTGCATACCTGAATTAAATTTATCTTTTTGGTGTGTATATATCTATCTATCTATCTATCTATCTATCTATATATATATATATAAAGTATCGTTCCACAAGAATTGAAATAGTCACTCAATAAACTTTATTTAAGATAAAGTAACTAATAATTATGTTATATATTGATGCACTAACTACAATACTGACCTAAATTATTCTTCCTTACCTCCAAAATATAAAGTTGTTATCTATTCAATTAATTTGGTTAGCACTAATGAACAATTGTATTTGAATCAAGTGGAAATTTTGTCCCATGTTGATTAAATTTTTTCCAATATGGGAGAAGGTAATTTAAAGTAGTTGAAAAGAGAATCCGAAGAGTTGTTTCTATATCGAATAACCAATTCGGATTTATGTCTGATAGATCCACAACAGAAGCAATACATATATTTAGGAGACTGATGGAATGCTATAGGGAGTGAAAACGAGATTTGTATATAGTTTATGTAGATTTGGAGAAGACATATGATAAGGTTTCGAGAGAACTCATATGGAGGTATTTGGAGGCAAAGGGCATCCCTAGGACTTATATCAGATTGATTAGGGATATGTATGAAGGAGCATTGACTAGCGTAAGGATGATAGAAAGCGACACGGAAGCGTTCTCTATTGGTGTTGGACTCCACCAAGGCTCGACTTTAAGCTCTTTTTTTTCACATTAGTGTTAGATGAACTTACTAAACATATTCAAGGAGAGGCACCTTGGTGTATGTTATTTGCTGACGATATTGTCTTGGTGGATGATACCAAGGAGGGGGTCAAGTTCAAGTTAGAACGTTGGAGAGAAGCGTTAAAATCGAAAGGTTTTAGAATGAACAGGTCAAAGACGAAATATTTAAAATGCAACTTTTCAAATAGCCAGATGGTACAAGAGGCGGCAGTAGTAATTGGTACTAACATCATGCCGCAAATATCGAGTTTTAAATATCTCGGATCCATCATTCAGAAAGATGGTAGTATCTATAACGATATAGTATATCATATTAGATCTGGGCAGGTCAAATGGCGGAGTGCCTCAGGTCTTTTATGTGATAAAAAGATCCTTTTAAAACTCAATGGGAAATTCTATAGAATGGTGATTCGACCAATCATGTTATATGGTGCAGAGTGCTGGCCTACTAAACATCGACATATGCGGCAGTTGTTAGTAGCAGAAATGCGTATGTTTAGGTGGATGTGTGATATTACCAAAAGAGATAGGATCCAGAATAGGGTAGCGAGAGACAGATTACATGTGGCTAGTCTTGTCGACAAGTTGAGAGAGAAAAGGCTTAGGTAGTTTGGGCATGTGTGTAGGATGCTCTCTATACGATGCTGTGAGCAAATAAACCTTGGTGGTTACAAGAGGAGAAAAGAGAGACCATATAAGAACTGGAAGGAAGTGATCAAGAAAGTTATGTCAGAGTTGGACTGAGGCAGTGACTCGAATTAGGAAAGTCTAGAGTGATATGATATAAGGATAAACGACACACTTTAGAGTCCTCGTGTCTCACCCTTACCGCATAAGAAGTAGAAGTAGGGAAAAGCTTTCATGCGATGGACATATTAAACCATAAGATTGTTGTACCCTCAGGGTCACTCAGTGAAGACTCCTAGTGCCACTAACAATGAAAAATCCAATCTTTGCAAGAGTGTAAGATACTAGCAGCTTATGGTCACCATCAACTTTTGCTTGTGGGCCTAGTAATTTCGAGCGGGTCAGTTCTTGTTGACACTTTGCATGTCTCACTAGTAGGTCGGGCAGGCGGGAGAAACCTTTCATGGTCAACGTGCACGTGACGGTTCATGGGACTACCTCAAACCCACATAACATGCAGGATTGAAAGTCTTGTAAGCTTGATTTGCCAAATTGGCACTTGCTTGTAAACTTGCTTTTCATACATTTTAGAAAATATGATTTCATGTGCATGTATTTCTTGAAAGGAGA
>JANIHY010000006.1:24698342-24709100 GCA_027479065.1 Erythroxylum brevipes | reverse complement strand
CGACTGTTTTCAAAAAGAAAAATGTCATAATGAGTTTTTAAACTGAATTGACTGCTCTAGCATACCACCCTCGTGAGACACGGGCTCAGATATCACCATCGATGTCAGGTTCGGATCTTGCGGGAGTGGGATGCTATACAAGTTGTGGATGTCAGTGATTATTACAACTCTCATATAATGGTTGATAATAGTAGTCACAATGTTGCTAGTGAATAACAAAATAAAGTTGTAATACTCAATGAGACTGAAGCAATATGTGAGCATGACATAATTGAACGAGGAACCCTAAGCAGAATTACAAAGTAGACTAAAGAATTTGAACTTGTAATTAAAAGGAGGTCAGGTAGGAAGAAAAACACCCCAGCCAGGGATTATAAGTCATGATCATTCTCACTTAGAACATCAGAGGGGTATTTTGGTTAAGTGCATTTTAGCTTAAAATAAAGTTGTTATAGCACGAATTTTGGAGAATTGAATCAAGCAACATAACCACAACCTTCTTCAATTTTTGCCAAGGCATTGGAATTGGATATCCAATCATATGCATAATCCAAATGGAAGAATTATGGTTGTTTATGACTTATGTTGTCAATGTTACCCTAAAGTTCATCTAAGATTAATTGATCCATCTAGAGGTTTACAATAAGAATCCAAGTATGTCAATCCTCATGTCATTTGTTTATGCTTATAATAGTGCGTATCAGAGATCCTTTCTATGGAATCAGCTCAGGTCACTGGAAGATACATCCTCTCTTCCCTGGCTAGTTGATGGGGGCTTCAATGTTTTTATCAATCAAGAAAAAAAAGGTGTTAGATTTATAGGCAATTCTTGCTCTAATCTAAGACAATATATATCTAATATTCAATTAACTGACTTATCTTATGGAGGAAGTTTATATACTTGGTATAATAATCAAGTAGGGGAAAAATTTATAAGGAGAAAGCTTGAAAGGAGTAATGTAAATCATTTATAGTTCTCCATTTACCTGAGAAATTTCTCCAATATCATAAACCAAAGTCTCACATAGCATTATGATATTATCACTCATCTTGGTTATGCAAAACCCCTATTCTCCTTCATATTCAATAATTTTATTATTGATCTAGCTAAGTTTAAGGTCCACATCTTAAGAGCTTAAATGTTTTCATTTTAGGCTCCAAACAATTTATTTTTGCCAGAAAGATTCCACTCATAAAAAAAAGATGAAACTGCCTTTTCAGAATAACATAGGGAACACTCATCATCTCCTTAACATTGTTAGAAATTATCTTGAGAAAAATCAAAATGAGCTATAAAATGACCCTACCTTAATTGACATCTAGAATCAAGAAAGGTTAGCTATGTAACACCTCTCCAATGCACTAAAATTTGATGATTCATTGATGAAACAAAGATCTATGGTGGAATGGGGGGATTTCTAAAAGCACAACTTTCTTTTATAGAGCTATTATTTCTAGGAAAAAATTTGATAGTATTGTCTCTTTGAATCTAAATAACTAGGAATGAATTCCTAACACTTGTAAAAAACCAAAGCAATGTCAAGAGCTCTTTCAATCCACTTTTTATCAATAACTGAATGAAAGTCTATAAAAGTAAAATTAGTGAATTTGGTAGGTGTAAAATAAGTTCTTTAGGGGGGATTATTCAATCACTTTCACTGCAATAATGAAATATGGATTTCTCTTGTTCCATGTGAGTGCGAGTGACTAGATTCCATAGCGAGGTTCAATTAGATCACTTTAGAGGAGGATTCTGAGATAAATAGAAGTTTTGTAGACTGGCTAGGAAGGTGGAACATCTATATGGGTTGGGGAACAAAGTGACTTACGGGATTCAATTAAATGAGGGGAGGAAGCCCTATGAAAGAAGGCGGCTAGCCACAACCTAAAACCTAAATATCAGCTCGATGACATCTCTTTGAATCTGAATAAATAGGAATGAATTCCCAACACTTGTTAATTCAAAGGGCTTTTGATTATTTCTCAAACATGTTGAAAACTCCTACAAATGCCATCTCAGTCACTTTTGAAAGAGATTATGCAATGTTACATTACATGATAGGAAGCAGAATTATTAAGCAAGCATATCATAATTTAGGAGATTGAAAAATCCTTAAATCCTCATAAAACACTTGGTCCTGATGGCTTCGAACCTTATTTCTTCAACATTGCTTGGAATCTGACAAAGGAAATTGTAACTAATGATATACTGTAATTTTTCAACAGAGGAAAGTTATTATTTGAAATTAATAGCACTTTTGTTACTCTCATTCCTAATAGTAGTGAGCAGATGAGTTTCTCTAACTTTAGACCCATTTCTCTTTGCAACATTGCGTACAAAATAATTTCTAAGATCTTGTCTTAAAGGTTGAAAGAAGTTTTTTAGAAGTATGTTGGCTTTCCCAAGGATCCTACATACTAGGAAGAAGTGTGGTGATAATATTTTGTTGATGTAGGAACTTGTTAGAACATATTTTAAAAAAAGAGGAAGCAAGAATTGCATCCTCAAAATAGATTTGAAGAAGGGCTATGATAGTGTGGATTGGGTTTTTATTCTAAACATTCTTCATATATTAGAGTTTCTTGCTATCTTTATTAAATGGATTTCACAATGCATCACTTCTCCTTCATTTAAAATCTTAGTGAATAGTTAGCCTAGTAAATATATCAAAAGCTCTAAGGGAATTAGATAAGGAGATCCTATATTTCCTTATATTTTAGCTCTTATTATGAAGGTCTCTAATATAACCTTGAAGAGAATTGTGGAGATAACAAATGCCTTCAAGTTTCATTCCAAGTGTAAATATCAACAAATCATTAATTTGTGCTTTGTAGATGATCTTGTACTTCTCTCTAAGGTTGATCAAGCTTTTGTATCTTCTCTTGTGAAAGCCTTGAAAATATTTAACATGTTATTTGGTTTGGAAACCAATTGCTCAAAAAGTTGCTTATATTTATCCAAATCTATTGTAGGGAAAGAATCTGTGATCAATTTTGTTACTGGCTTCAGATTATCACTACTTCCAGTATTATACTTAGGCATTCCTATCTAAGTTATTAGTTCTTCTTATGGAGATTTTAACATCCTAATAGTAACATCAGTAGTAGGATCTCTTAATAGGGATTTTAGAAATAAATATAAATAAAATTAGAGTTAACACATATGCACTTCATTAGTAATTCTATATTATCTATTAAATGAAAAGATGCCATTTTGTTCAATAGATAAAGGGCTTTTATGTCCAAATTGGTTGTAAAGCTTGAAAGTAATGTAAAGCCCAAACATTTTGTTTTCTAGGCCTTAAACAAGACGATATCTTAGTCAAATAAAGTTTTACTAGTTGACTTCAACTAGGGTTAACCAAGCCTAAGCAATTACACCATTTCTAACATTGACACATTCTTAAAAAGGGGAGAGTATAGACGGGGGCTCTTGACAATGGCTAAGAATTGACAAGAATTCTCAATAATTGATAAGGATTGGCATGCAATGGGTGTGTATTCATGAAAATCATTAGCAATGTGAAACATTTTCATGTAGATTGATAATGATTAGTAGAACTAAAATGTGGTGACTATAAGTGCACAAGGAGGACTTGGATTTGATGAGGAAGTTAGAAAATGATAAATGGGGTGATCTTTTCTATTATTGGCTCAAATTATTATTAATTTGTTTAAATGGATAAATCATTAAGATTAATATGACTTATTAAAAGTTTTGATAAATTATAATTAGATTATGTTCCTAGTATTATTTTGAGCGCATTTTTCTTGTTTTCAGATAATTTTTATATGATTCAACACTTAATTTTGCATATATGTTTTTTAGACCTTATCTTAGCTCCCTAATGAAGAAGGAACAAACTCAGGGAAATTATAGTCAAGTTAGAGTAAGTTTTGACATGATTTTAAAGGAAAAATTACATAAAAATGATCTCTTTCAACCTTGCACGTCCTCTGACCTCTCTATACTGGTTTTACCCTTCTGTCCTTACTTCTTTCCTTTCTTGGAAACTTAACTTCTTGCCCACTTTCTTCTTCCTTTTCTGGTTCATCGATCGTTGATCAGTTATGTAGGCTTTCCCTCTTTGATAGGCCTACGTAGGCTTGATTAATGGCATTAGAGGATGGGAATCCTTCCCTTTTTCATTAGGAATTTTCTACCCTTTCCAAAGAACTACTAGACAATAGCAATCATGATAAGCAAAATGAAAACTAGATGGCAACAAGCTCTGAAGCTGAGACTTCTTATGCTACTGGTGCTTGGAGAAATAGAATGCAAATCCAACATAATAAAGTTACTTTGAAACACTTTCATAATGTTGTTCAAGATGGTGTCATTTCACCTCCAATGGACCTTCTAAATGCTGGAGCTAGAGTATGGTCTTCAACATTGGTTGGTTTTTCTTGGTCTAAAAACCAACCTTTCTAGTGATTTCAACTTGGGCTAAGGGTCGTTGGGATAAAAAGGGGCTTGAAAGGGTGATGTTAAGAGAAGATGACTCAATACCCTTCAAGTTTAAATAGGATGCTAATCTAACTAAAATAGTGGAGCAAGGGCCACGACATATATGTGATCAGCCTTTATTAGTTTAGCAATGGGAATTTGGTATGGTTTTGGATAAGGGCACAATTGATGAATTGCCTATGTGGGTTAACTTCCATAACCTTCTAAGTAAGCTTTGGACAATTGAAGGGCTTAGCTATTTTGCTATCTCCTTAGGAAAGCCTATTTGTATGGGAATATACATAATAACAATGCAAAGAATTTGGTATGCAAAAATTTGTATTAAAATATAGAAAAACTTGTCTCTACCTAATAACCTTTCTGTGATGAGGCTTAGTGAAACAGGTGAATTGGAAAGGGTAGAAATACTTGTCACTTATTTATGGAAACCTAGTAACTCCGTTAAAAAATGGATTTGAACTAGTAAGAAGTTTGTAATTGGTTGACATCATGAACTGGTGGGAAGTGGCTCTAATGTTCCTCCTCTTACTTCAAGCTTTAATCCTAAAGAAGACATTGCTCTTAGTGTAAAAATTCATACAGATTTGCACCATTCTGAGCCGCTCCTTGCTGATGAGGTTACTCTTAGACCTTCTGCCATTACTAAGCTAGACAATAAGGCTTATGATATATGGATATTTGACTATATTTTTACACACATATTTAATGTATTTTGCTTGATATTTTATGTTTTTATTGTTTATTTGGTACTTAATTTACTCTGAGTGTGTTTAAAGGTGATAATTGCCTTCATGGACTTAAATGAGAAGAATTTGGGCAAAAACATGACGTAAAAGAGAAATTTAGCAATCTGGAAGGAGTGCATGACCATGCACTTTTACACGACTAGCATATCTGTTGATTGAGGGTCCTTGATTCATACAACTTTAAAATAGGGGGGACTAAGGATGACATGGTTGCTTTAAATGGTGGAGGTTGAAAAGTCATTCTAAGATGGCCTGCGATATGCATCAATAGGTTTGCCATCCATCTATTATAGGCTTCAAGCTACCCTATTCACTCTATAATCTCCACCTGCTATACTTAAATAGTACATTGAATAACCAGGATCTGCCCCATATTTTTCTCTAGCCAAGCGATCTTCAGCTGGCCTGGTTGTGATGTTGGCGTCATGAGCACTTCCACATTAGCCTCCTCGTGTACGATTCCTCCTCTATGGGATGGTAGTGAGGGCGATTGTGGTGGATGCTTAGTGATATATGGCTATCTATCTCCTCCGGATGTGGCCGACTTGATGGGAACCCCAATCAAGATGTAGATATCACCCATAAACCATTGCCATCTACTTACCATATGCATGTGTTTCATTACATATAGATTTATTGTGGTAGTTGATCAAAAACCCCCATCCTTCGTGCAAGTCTTGTCATATAAAGTACGATGTATATCATCTTGACCTTCTTCTCCTTACTTTAATACCAAATGAATTGGGATAATGTATGCCCCATATGTATTGACATCCTCTCATTAATGCTCCATAAGTAGAACATATCCAAATTTCTGATGTCCCTATGGTTGTCACCTTGCCCGCTTAACGTATGACTCAGAATTCAGTGTATCTATCTAAATGCCTAGTGTTATGGGAAAAATGCCTTAGATTTGCTAGGTCGTAGTCCTCACTCATAATGCTCTATAACTAGCAAAAAGACATCCCATATAGTAAGTCTATCTATATGGGTACATATTCTAGTGTTCTCATAAACTCTTGGTCGTATAACCCCATCGTGACAAAGAACTTCGAATAACTATTATGGATTATCTCCCCTAATAGCCAGAACTAGATCATGTTAGATTGGTCCTAATCATAATGTCCTTTCTCCACAAAGAACAAAGAAAGCTTCTCATGCATCAACTCCTAGCATTAGTGCTCCACGACCTTAAAAAATAGGACCATACTCCAACATTGATAAGGTCCTGAACCTACTAAATTTACTTGCCTCAGTGCCTTCCAATCTATGCTTTGGCCTATTTCAAAATTCTTCTCCTAGATCCATTGATACTACTCCTTATGTGTTGTAGCATTGAAAAGGAACATCAAAGGTTACTTTAGTGGCTGGAGTATGTGAGCTTCCCTTGGTCACCTCGTTTTCCCTTCCTTGGTGCATGTTTTGCTTGTCGTGGTCCCATTATTATGCCTGAAACTTGATATAAATGTGAGAAAATAGAAGATAAGGTACAAAAAATAACCATTTTCCCACATTTATTTCTTATGCTCACTAAATTGTAAAAATGTGGAAACAAACTAGAAAAGAAAATTAAACACATTAAAAATAAAAACACATAATCTAACATAAAGATTTTTTTTTAACTAAAGGCCACACCTTGTAGGGGATAAATACCCCATTTTATTAAAAAGAAAAGTGACAAGTACATAATAGGGGGCATAAACCTGACCTACCTGAAACAAATGGAGTTGGCATTAACAAATAATCTAGCATAAGATGCCAACCATCAAAGGCATGATAATTGAAAAAAATTACAAAAGTCAACATCGCTAATATCTATCACAATTAAATGGTTCGTACTCTTAATAAAGGCAAGTCTGACTTATCTAAAGTCAATATACCCCCCAAGGGATGAGGCATAAGTGATTAAGTGTTGTAAGTGGTCAAATCCTCCAATAAACATCCAAGGTTTGCCAAGAAATTGCCTCTCTATAATAATAAAAATAACCATCTACAAAAGAAAACCTCAGCACCTCAGCTAACCAATCCACTAGCTTCCATAGAATTTGAACTTTACCAAGGCACATATCAACCGAATTCTAGGGTCCAACTTAACTATTACTTGAGAATTAGGTAATAATTCAGCACTAAGCTTTAATCCTTGCAAAGGAGATTGTGTTTCTGCTTTTAGGCTTATAACATGTTGCTTAGGGAACGTAAATGCCAATACATAGCTTCCTAACTCATCTCGAACAATACCACCACCTCCACCTGGTCTTAGGTTTCCTCTTCATGAACCATCAGCATTCAACTTTTGAAATCCTAAGGAAGGCTTACACCAACTCACAAGTGAAACCTTACAGGGTTGAATATTCCTTTCAACAGTCTCCACTATATCTTACCACTATTTACCTAAAATGGTTAAATAAAGAGAATCATGTAAAACATAAGCGATAGAATCAATAATCTTTGAGATCACCAAATATATAGGAGGAGTCGATCCATCAAATTTTGTTGGACCCCGATATTTTAGTGAAATTTAGAAATATTAAATGTATGAAATGAGTATTTTTGTATATGTATTGTGTTATAGATGTTTTTGTGCTTTGAGAAAATTGATGAGAAAAGAATTGATTGGTTTTGATGACTTTGATATTTGAGTAGATTTGTATAGGTTATGAAGGTTAAAGTGAATGAGTTGATTGAAATAGAAGTTAAAAATCAAGAAATAAAGAGTGAAAGTGCGAGAATTTGTTGAATTATGAAAGTTTGACTTTTTGGAGATTAAGAGTTGACTTTTTGGGCTGAAACTTTGTAAATTTTTCTGGGATGATCTAGGCAGTTTTTGATAAAATGATCTTCATGAAACTTGTAGCTTCTATTGAGAGATTTCTATAGCCTTAAAATATGACATTTTTCGATATCAGGATTGGAAGTTATGATCTTTCAAAGTTAAGGTTATTTTGCTTTGTTTTAATAATGCTCTTAAGTGTAGGATTGTGTATGCTGTGTTTTGAAGTAAATTATTGACTGATATGTTTTGAATTGAGTTAAGTAGTCTACATGAAAGTCGTAGAAGATTTTCCTAGCTTTTCAGTGATGTTTGATTGTGGAAATTAGAAGATATGAAATTTTAAAGTTTGGGATGTGGTATAGGATGATAATTTCTGAACAGAAACTTTGATTGAAAAATTGACCTAGTTAGAGGTTGAAATTGCCTTTAAGTGCTTAATGAAAGTTTTAGATTATGTTTTTATCTTTCCATTTATGTAAAGAATGGAATTTTTGGGCCATGGAATGTGAAGTTATGATTTTTAGAAGTTTCTATTACTGTTTGGCATGATAATTAGTGGACAGAAACTTTCAAGTGGTTTTTGACTCCCTTAGAGGCTAAATTGATTTTTCTGTCCTTCATGAAAGTTGTAGGTTGCTTTTTTATCTTTCCATTTATATAAAGTATGACATTTTTAGACCTTGTAATTGAAAGATAGAAATTTTAGAAGTGTGTTACTATTTAGGGTGATCCGACCCTTGCCTGTTCTTTTGCTTCTAACTTTTCCGTTCGATATCCGATTGACCTGATTTTTGAAGCGTTGGATTCCTAAGACATTCTTCTACCTCTCCATAAGATTTTGGATTTTTAGATTAATCTGAAAAAGATTGATTGAATCAAAGCGAGATGATTGATTAAAGAGTTTAAGTTGGACATTTTTCTGAACATGCTTAGGTATTTTGGTGATATCTTGATCTATAGAGATCCAAGTAAGTTGATTTTTATTTATAAATAAAATAGGGACATGGATATACAATTTATCTGAAGGAATCAAATTTCAATTCAGCCCCTAAGATTTTCAATTTCTGAATTGAAGTATTAAAATTATAAGAATATATAAGGGCAAATTGGGCATAAAACTTAAGGTTATAAGATATAAGGCTTTTATTGAAGGACAAGACGGACTTTTTAGAATAAGAAAGGGTATAAAAAGAAGAAGTTATTTTTTTTGCTTGAAGAGGGAAGAAGAAGTCGTGGAAGAAGAAGAGAAAAAGAGAAAGCTAGGGTTTGGAGATCTTTGAAGATTTTGAAGATTTTGAAGCCAAATCAAGTAAGTATAAGCATCATTCCTCTTGATTAGATGAATGAAACATGTTTTGATGTTGGTTAAGGAGGATTATGTGTTAGAAGTTGTAGAATGGGTAAAAGCATATGTTTGGTTTTTTAGGGTTTATGATCAAAGATAGATTTTAATGTTTTAGTGAATGATATTGTGTTGAAATGAGTTTGAAAATGAAGTAGAAGAGATGGTTTAGGGTTAGATGAGTTATATTTTGAAAGATGGGAAGAATATAGTTGAAGAATGTCAAAAATCAAGTTTCAGGAAGTTTTTGGTCACGCACGTCGCGGCGCACACAAGCGCCCTCATCGCGGCGAGCTTCTGGGTTTCGCCACGGCAAGCTCAACCTTCGCCGCGGCAAACTCAACTTTCCTACACAGACATGTTTTGGTATTTTAGCCATAACTTTTTGTGTAGATGTCCAAATGAAGTGATTTTTAATTCGTTGTAAACTAGAGACATAGAGCTACAAGTTTTAAGAAGAAATGAAGTTTTTATCCAGTCTTAAAAGATCTCCAAATTTGGTCGGAAGTTGAGTATAGATTCTTGTTTCAACATAAGGATAGTTCCAATATGTTTGGAGTATAACTTTCGGATTTCTGAACCAAATTGAGTGAGTTTGGTGTCATTAGAAACTTAATACAATGAGGAACATTTTATAGAAGATAATATTATCAGATTTTATCATTTACTTGATCAGAGTGATCATGAAAAATTGACCTGAATGTTTGGAATTTTGGAAGAGTTTGAGTTTTTAGAATTTATCTTAGTGAATATGCAGTATATGGGTCCTCAAATTGTATTCCTATTGAATGAGAATTTTGCATTTGATAGAGGGAATCAAGGAAGGCAAGAGAATCAAGCGGAGAGGCATCTTTTAAGCATGTATCCAAGCAAGGAATTCAGGTGGGTACATGTTTGTAATAGAATCAATAAGCCACTATGGTTTTCCTTAAATCAAAAAAGTTTTCTAGTTTTAAATGGCATCATAAGTGTTGCATCTATTGCTATGAATGATTTGAGCACATCTTTGATGATTCTATATATGAACTTTTTTGATGAATTTCGAAATATATTTATGTTATTCCTTGAAACATGTCATGACATTTTGTATGAATGAAAAGATAGAAAAGCTTGAAATTTAGAGCATTTGATAAAATGATTTGAGCATGCTTATGTGCTTCTATTTGAGTGAGAGTGGAACCATTCTGTTCGTCACGTGCACGTTAACAAGAGTCTTCTCCCGGCTGCCCGCTTGTGACATATGAGCTCCAAAATGGACTCATTCTGTTCATGGGGTAAACTTCGGTTTCCTCATTTTGTTTCCATGGGACCCTCAAGTCATTTGTTGTGATTTGCATAAGTGAATTGCCAAGTTGATGCATTCATGATTTGCAACTTATGGATTTTGGCTGAAAGCCTAGAAAACATGCGTTTTATAAACTCAATGAAA
>JANIHY010000006.1:24686744-24698242 GCA_027479065.1 Erythroxylum brevipes | reverse complement strand
CCGACATCGACGGTGATATCCAGGTCCGTGCCCCGCGAGGGTGGCGTGCTACATCACTCAGTATAAAACATTCATTACCAACGGCGCCGTTTTCAATATTATTAAAACCTTCACAGTACTCCTGCTCCTTTTGCCATTCATTATCTCTCTCCTATTTTCTCTCGTTTTCCTACTTCCCAACCACGCCCAAATGCTTACACTTTCGATCCTGTAAAAAATTATCCTCCTTTCACGATCTCTCAAAACAAAAACCATGTCATCATGGTCAAGTCTTGTGAGAGGTAGAGGAACTCATCATCTTTTATTTCCTCACCTCAATTCTTTTCTCCATAATCAACCTCTTCAATTCAAGTAAAATCACTCTCTTCTCACATTAACCCTCTTTCTGTTTTTGTTTTTTTTTCCCCCTTTCCTTTTCTAATTAGTCCTTTGTTTGAAAGAGAATAAGAAAAACACACACGCACAAAATCTGACCAAAGTTCCATTTTTTTGTATTGGTCCCAGTAACACCTACCATACTGCAGTGCATTATTGGAGAAGACTTGGCACCCACAATCCGAATTCGAAATCAAGATGTCAAATTGGTACACTTCCGATCGTCTCTTGGGTCGGCAATGGAATTAGAAGGCATTATGCCACTTCTTATAATGCTTCAAGAGCTGAGCAGAAGTCGAGAAAAACGCTCTTTTACTTAACTGGATTGGTTATTGCGATGGTTGGGAGTAGCTACGCTGCTGTTCCTCTATATAGGAGGTTCTGTCAAGCTACAGGCTATGGGGGTACCGTTCAACGCCGCGAGGTCTTTAAAAATTATCTTTCTGTTTCCCTTGCCATGGTGCTTGTGTGCGTCAAAATGGTATTTTGTTGTTTGTTTGTGTTTTTATACTTGTTTTGTCTGGTGGATTGTTCTTCTTTTAGAGTGTTGAAGAGAAGATTGCCCGACATGCCAACGAGGGGACGGTTGCGACAAGGTGCGTTTCTTAAATCCTATCTGTATAGTCATTTTGCATTGCAATTCACCAAATTATTTTCAAATAGATTAATAGATACAAACCAGAAATATGGAGTCTGATTAGCAAAGAGTGATGTGATTCTTTAGTTGCTCGCATCTTGTCTGACTTCATCTGTGCCTCTGTCTTCCTTGTAGTTTGCCAAGTCTTTAGTACATGTGCATATTGCATGAATACTTTGCTTTTGGGGAGATGTGGTGGATGTTTTTTGAATTAAGATGGCTATAATTCAGAGCTTTGTCGGGATAACCGAAGTGACATTGAGTATTACGAATTATCCGTTAATTTTTTCAGCTATGTGATTGCCCTCCCACATGATTTTCCATGTGCTGTTTGTTTAGGGAAATTGTGGTTCAATTCAATGCTGATGTAGCCGATGGAATGCCATGGAAGTTTATTCCCACACAGAGAGAGGTTCATTCTTTCATAGGGCATGAACAATTCATTTACATACTGTGTTAAATGCTCTTTGGGCAACTTGGTTCATTCCTGTTATTTTGTTTATTCCTAGGTAAGAGTAAAGCCAGGGGAAAGTGCCCTTGCATTCTACACTGCTGAAAACAGAAGTTCAGCTCCAATAACCGGTGTGTCAACATATAATGTAACCCCAATGAAGGTACTAATCTTCATTGCACTTTCAATTTAAGCAATCTGGGATGCTGTTTTGACCTCACCAATTGTGTTTTCAGCTGCTACTGAACATGTACGCAGTGTTTATGACTTCTAAGAATGATTGTTTTAAGAGCATAGTTAAATCATGTTGAACCAAAGTAATTGTCACTGTTTACTCAAAGAATCTAAGTTTATGCGTGGAAGGAGGCTACTCACCACATCATACAGTATGTGGGTGTTTCCCAGATGAGGAAAAGAACAAAATAGTTTTGGGCTATGACACATTAATGTTTTTTAAATGCAACTTGTGACTCAATTTCATTTTTCTTAATTTTTCATTTCATCCATACACATTCGTTGAGCAGGACCCGAATCTTTCTTAATCAAGGTAAATCTTTTGTTATTTCATAGAAGGTGCATTGAACATATAGGAAAGGGTAGAATTAAGACAAGGTAAATCTTCCCAATAGCGGCATGTTGTAAACAGATGTTGGAGTCATTGAGATTTTAGTAGAAAATCTGAGCAAGAAACTGCCACAGGAATGAATATATTATGTTACTGGCTTATAAAAATTCACGGATTATCCAGCGTTATGATTTTTCAAGCTGCATTTGATTCAGCAACTCTTGCTAGTCCGCATAATTCCTATGACATGGTTACAATCTTGCTGGTCAACAGAATTTTATCAAGTTATTTTCAGTGAATTTATTTGGCACGCAGTATTCTAGACTCTTCATCAGGTAGGTTATTTCTGCATGCTTTGTCATTTTTTATTGTCTTTAGAGCTTCCATCTAGAGGAAGGTTGAATAACTCAGATATTGTTGACAAACGTACTGTTAGTCTAGACTTGAGGGTTGTCAACAAGGGGATGATGATCCCATTGCACCGTTCATTTATTTTGTTACAAATTGGAACAATATTGGCTTGCAACCCCTTTCAGGCTGCTGTATACTTCAACAAAATACAATGCTTTTGCTTTGAGGAGCAGCGACTTCTTCCTGGTGAGCAGATTGATATGCCTGTGAGTATTTTTCCTCATTTCGACTCCCTTACCCAGATCTCACCTCGTTTTCCTGGCTTTGATAAAGCTGTTTGATTTAATTTGTCAAAAGTCTCTCTATTAAGCCTGGTTCATTTTTTTTATTATTAGTGCCATATGATATTTGTTTGCAGGTCTTCTTTTATATCGACCCAGAATTTGAAACAGATCCCAGGATGGAAGGGATCAACAACATAATCTTGTCCTACACATTTTTCAAGGTTTCCGAACAATGACTACAATGCTCCATTCTTAAGCATGTATCAGAATATTTCAGTGCAGCAAGAGTTTAGTTCAATGACACAACTTCATTGTGTACCCTTGTGAAGAATGAATTAGTAATTTGCATAGGCAGTTCGCAAACTCAAAGGCCCTGGATTTATTTGTCTGCGACATTGCTATTTCTTTTCTCTAATTGAACAAACTCTCCACGCAAATATGCAAATAGAATATCGAAGTTTACCAGAAATCATCCGTCTGCTGCGTGGTGGAATTTGTTAGAGATGCTGAAAAAAGTTTTTCTTCTTCTAGTTCCTCTTACTATACACACTGAACATGTAAAGTAGTAATTAGACTGACAAGGATCCAGTAGGACGATAGAGTTGGTGTCTGATCCTGGAGACACGAGGGTTTCACTGGTATATGTATTCTACGTTCCTTTTCGTAAATTTCTTGTTTTTTTTTTTTAATTTTTTCATAAATTTAAAATTTTTGAAAAAGTCTTAGCACTTATCTTTATAGTTTTCTTAAAATTTTCTTTTGGTCTTTATTTAAAATTTTTTGCGGAGCTTACATGTGGTATGTTTAAAATCATGCCGTATGCCAATAATATCATTTCTTCGTTTCAGGGTCTTCCCATAATCAGTCGTACATAGATAATGATGAGAGGAAAATTAAAATAATTATTTTTGGTAAAATTTACCATACCGGCCCATATGTGTTCTACCGGTCAAAAGGTCTAAAAATGGATAGTACAGTGCCGAAATCAAAATTTGACAATATTGACTTTTTGATAGAAAACGGCCAGTATTTATTGGTACTATAAATACCAACATGGGATTAATATTAAAATTTTAGAAAAATAAAAGGATTTTTTTTATCATATCTAAACTACTACTCATATTAAAAATTAAAGAGATTTGAAGCAAATCTTCATCATCTAATTTAGTAATTTATCGTTATTTGTTATAATATTACTAACTTCTTGAAAAAATGGATGTAATTCTCTCATTTATGGATTCTAACGAATCTAAATCTATTTCAAATAATTCATATATGAAATTTTCCAGAAAATAGGAAGTCATGATATAGTTATATGCTAAATAGTTTTCAAATTTTCCAAATTAAATGGATTATTACTTTTTTATACTTGTATCTTTTTTTTTTAATCGGAGCTTTGCTAAGTATTCGTCGAATTTTTTAACGAGCATTTCAGCTCCAACCTTAGAATAAGGTGACTAACTTTGATGCTCCTTTAGCAAAGCCCATCATAACTTTAATTCATTTCCTACCTTAGGGAGTATATTATTTTACAAAAAAAAAAACTAGGGGTGAAACCCTAAAGGGGATAAAAACCCTAATTTATTAAAAAGAAAAGCAACAAGTACAAAACAAAAGGTCATAAACCTGACCTGCCCGAAACAAATGGAGTTGGCATTATCAAATAATTTAGCATTAGTTGCCAACTATATCTATTATAATTAAACAGTTCTTACTTTTAATGAAGGCAAGCTTGACCTATCTAAAGTCAATATTCCCCTCAAGGGATAAGGCACCAGTGATTGAATGTTGTAGGTGGTCAAACCCTCCAACGAACATCCCAACCCAGGTTTGCTAGGAAATTTGTCGCTTGATTTGTCTCTCTATAACAATAAAAAAAACATCCACAAAAGAAAACCTCAACACCTCAACTAACTAATCCTCTAGCTTCCATGGAATCTGAACTCTACCAAGACATATGTCAATCAAAATTTTAGAGTCCAACTCGATTATTACTTCAGAATTGGGTAATAATTTAGGACAAAGCTTCAATCCTTGCAAAAGATATCGTGTTTTTGCTTCTAGGCTTGTAACAGGTTGAATAGGGAACGCAAATGCTAGTGCACACCTTCCCAACTCATCTCAAACAATCCCACCACCTCTACCTAGTATTGGGTTTCCTCTCGACGAACTATCAGTATTCAGCTTCAAAAATTCTAAGGAGGGCTTACACCAACTCATAAGTGAAACCTTGTGGGGCCGAACATATCTTTCAATAGTCTCCACCACATCTTGCCACTATTTACCTTAAATGATTTAAGAAAGAGAATCTTGTAAAACATAAGAGATGGAATCAACAATCTCTGAGATCACCAAAGATATAAGAGGAGGCGATCCATCAAATTTTTCCAAGCAACACATCTTTCAAATACTCCAACTAATAAAGGATGGTAGCACACAAAAGACCAGTCTCATAGTCAGATTGCCCCCAGCTGACCACCATCGAATTAACATTTCTCTATGCCAAAAGCATGGATATGGTAAACTAAAAGGCATACCGAAAAAACTCCAAAGGTGCCTAGTCTAATCACCAAGAAGGAAAATGTGATCCAAAGATTCTTCACAGCCATTATGACGATAGTTGCATCTCAAGGTCCAAGAATCTCTAGCCTTCGCAAGGAAATATCCAGGGGAAGCCTATTGTTCCATAAATGTAGTATAAAAAATGATACTTTCAGAGGAATACCTTTATGTCAAATATTACAACCAATTATAAGTCATATGCCCACATCTCTAATATAGTTACAGGCATAAGTCATCAAGAAATCCCCAGTGTTGGTGTCCTTCCAGATGAGTTTATTACTAAAATGAACAACACAATCCTGAATTTTTTCACAAATATCTAGCATTGTTTTCCAAGTTTGGGAGTCCGTCAGTCTAGGCTGAATCACCTCCAGATAACCTCTAGTTCCATACTTAGCCGTTAAGAACCATAAATAATTACCCATTAGATATCTCCATCACAACTTAGTCAAGAAGACCAAGTATATGTCAAAAAAAAAGTCCCAAACTAATACCACCTTCCACCATTGGGTGACACATTGATTTCCATGCTAGCCAATTATGCTTAGGCCATTCTTCACCTACTCCCCAAAAAAAATCTACAATTTTTTGTTTGATTTAGTCAAAATCTCTCGTAAGGGGTTTGTTGCAGCTAAGAAATGCAACAAAATGATAAACATATATTAGTAATAATTATATTTTGTTATTACGAAGAAACAAACCCCCTCAACCTAAATATACAAGTGAGTACCCTGAGAATCAGTAACCCATTCTCCATCGTGTCCCCGCATTTGATGAATCATTGAACGAATATTTCTTTCATTCATAGTTTCATGGAAGAATTTTGTATTTGATTCCCCCCTTTTTCATCCAATGAAGCTTAGATTTTTGACACCAAAAACATTCTTCCTCCAATAGCGCCTATTTGTATTGAGTCCTAGCTAAATGATAGGCCTCCCTAGCAGTTCCTGAACACTCTTATTCCAATAGTCTTTCCTTGACTAGAAACTCATCTTTAGCCCTCCTAACATTCTGTTGAAAATTGCCACATACTTGTTGATTTCAATTTTTGAGAACCAACCTAAATCTCTTTAACTTGCTCCAAAGTTTCACAAGTGGGCATCCTGAATAAGGCAAGTTCAAATTTTTTCTAACTATCGCCATGAAATCCTTATGCAAGCACCAAGCATTTTGAAAGTAAAATGATTTTGTGCTTGTAGAATTTTCAATCTTCGAGACCTAGAGTAGTAATGGAGAGTGGTTAGATTGAACACAACTTAAATGTTCCACAGTAAGCATAAGATTCAACATCCATTCAATGTTTACCAAAGCCTTTTCCAAATATGGAGATGACCATCCTAGTTATTAGTCCATGTAAAACAAGAGCCCATATACCCAACATCCACCAAAGAATGTTGTGCTATAAAGTTCTGACACTGTTAAAGGCAAACCTCCAATTTCTCGTCCAAAGATAAGCACAAGTTCAAGTCTCCATAGAATAACCATGGGTAAGAGGAATCAACAAAAAAATTTCACAAATCTCTCCTCTCTTGTACTGAACATGCTGCGTGAACAAAAGAGGGATGTATATGTCTTTCAAGAAATATGTAAAGCCTGTAAAGTGATTTGTTGACTATTCTCATGTAATAAATTGCAAGTAAACTCCTGATTATAAGCCATCATCCGTTCAAAATTTAATTTCTTTCTAACTTCATCTATTCGAGATAAATCCATCATAGGTTCAACTATAACCATCATTAGAATATTATGAATGAACTTCAACTTCTTCGATCTCAAAAGAGTTAATTTATTAACTAATCCTCCTAAATTTTAGAATATTAGTCTAATCATTGGGTATTAGATGAAAAAATTTGAGTCACGAGAAGCTGGGCTCTTGTAAGTACCCGTATCTCATATTGGTTAGTTGGAACTGATTGAGAAGTTACCTCGCTAGCCTCATCGCGAACAATCATTGAGTCAATCGCTGCAATTATGGTTGGGTTGTCGACGCCCCCAAAATAATACCTATTCTCCAAATTTTTGTAGTAGTCGTGGAACCAGGTTGACTCCCTAGAGAATTGAACACTAGTTTCTTAATTTCAAGCAACAAAATTAATTGGGGGGAGGGGGGTTGATTAAATAACTGATTGACTAAAAATAAGACGAAAACAAATTAAATCAATTGAATTTAAAATTGAGAAAATCAAGATTGCTAAATTCCGATTTAAGAGAAAAATCTCATCTAATTGTAATATTGATCATTGGTTTAAAGAGAATATTTTCACGATTTAAGTAGTTAGTCCGAAACATATTAGGATAGGCGTAATAAGTATCAAAATTTTTTAAATTAATTGATTCAAACCCAACATCAGAACCAAAACTTGTCATCTATTAGCTAGGTGCGATAACATTCTATATCAAAGAAATGACAATAATAAGTTCCGCGAAATAAACTAAACCCTAAATTAAATAATCTATATAGCTATAACTATTCAATTTAGGTTTCTTGTTTATTATAAGTTAAATATGAAAATTCATAAATAACCTATTTGCTACTTATACCATTCCTTCATGACATTTACGAATCATTAAATTCCTAGATAGCGATAGAATAATCAATATTAAATTAAATTGTTTGATTAATCGAACATCTATCATTCATGAAATATGAGAACTCAAAACAAGAAATACTTAAATTAAAATGTGAATAAAAGTTAAGAACACAAAACCTCACAAGTTTACAATTAGGGTATTGAATCCCCTTGAATCAGAACGATGAGTTTAGGCACACATAGCTGTCACTCCAACAAAAAAAAATAGAAGAAAGACTAAGAATTGCTAAAAACGTAGAAAGACAGAACCTTTGTTGTGAGAACGTCCCTTTTATAGGATTCTCTAATCTAATCCTAATCTAACTCTAACTCTAACTCTAACTCTAACTTGTCAAGATGTCTATCTAAAATGAATTCAAAATCAAACTTCTTCATGATAAGGATAACGCAAAGTCTTTCAGTCAAATTTCAACCCTTCAAATGCTTGGCCTTATCTACTGCATCAATCTCTTCATTGTATCCAAAATTTGTCATTATCATCAAAAGAGCCCCAATACAATGCAATCTCCACTTTTCATCTGCTAAAATAAAATAAACATTAATTTCCATATTTAAGCACCAAAATAAATCTAAAACAAAGGAATATTAAATAATATGTCAAGATAAGATCTTATCAAATTCTTCCATACTGGACTTTTGTTTGTCATCAAGCATACGTCAATTCAATACATTAATCATCTTCACAACAACCTCTCATATCCTTTCATGTCATCCAAAAGCATCCAAAAGCTAATTCACATTTAAGGGTTAAGATGAAATAACAATCGAAAGAATAAGCACTCATAGGACACATTGTTAAAACATAGCATCTCATTAATTCCATCAAAATCAAATAAACAAGACTTGACATCCTCGCAAGGATTTCACTCTATACGCTCAAAGTTAGGGTTCATTAAGCTCTCAAATCAAAACACAACAAGTTATTTCCATAAGCTTGCTCAATGAATCATATCTTCACCATTAAACAATAATGAACCTAATGCATAAATCAAAGGGACTTAATTAGGTTTGTATCATGGCTTAGGTAAGCTATGACAAAAGGAACTTTTTAGCTAAATAAATTGAAGGGATTCATACAAACTTATCCACACAAGTTTCAACCTAAATCAAAATTCAATGTTCAAATGACATCTCTTTCAATCACTTTGTTTTTTTTCTTTTTCTTTCTTTTTTTAAACTAAAAATATCAAAGAGGAGATTTTCTTTTTCTTTTCTTTTTGCTTTTTATACTTCTCCTCCATTTTATAAAAAATCAAAACAATGCAACTTGAATCACCTAATTTACCTTTCATACAATTGGTCAAAATCCTATGCAAATAAGCTCGATACAATTCCTTCAATTTAAGGGTTTAAAATTATTAAGGATATCAACAAAAAAGGGTAAATTCAGCTTGTAACAAGGTTATTAGACAATAAATGCATTTCCAAACTCCTTTTGGTCATTGGATCATAGTTAATATAATTAAAAATGCCTATACTCAATCTAAGCCCATCTTATTTAAACCTCGTACAACCTAGTGTGGTGTAAGATATAAAGAAAAATCAATCCTTTCAACAGGAAAATGTTTACTAAAAATAGAAAATAAGTATCATCAGATAAAAGCCATAAAAGATGGACTAGAACTAGTAAAACAAAAAATCAAAAATTACTCTTATAATCCATTACAATCTTGGGATAAAAATAGAGAAGAAACAAGCATAGAAATGATAGTTGAAAAAAATTATTAGAGTTATTACTATGAGATACAACTTAGAAGATTAAAAGGAATTTAGAAAAATAACTTCTTGAACTAAAAATCTAAAGATAATTAGACCTACAAAAATCACCACATTTGTCCCCAGCTTTTATAGTTAGAAATCATGTAGAAATAATTAAAAATAAATCTAGAATGGTAATAAATTGTATTTAATGATAATAGAATATTTGATGGATACTTCTTACCCCAGCACTTATTAATAAAATATCATCCTTAAATATAAGGTGAAAAAGTTCTTACTTCTTGCATTTATAATGAAATTTGAAGTCCCAAAGCCTTTTGATCCTCTGATTCAGCGTTCTTGATAAAACCTTAACATTTAAAGGGAACTAGTAAGGGGGTATTAGATTCCCTTGCCTTAAACTCTTAGCAACTTGAAATGATGAGGTTAGTCCAATTTACCAAGATAACAAAGGAAGTGTTTAAAATGTATTACTCAATCTAGAACACAATAATGCTAGAAAATCCAAAATCTTGTAAGCTATTTAAGATAAACCTCCATTTGATTAAGTTAAAAGATTAATTAAAGTCTATTTTAGTGAAAAACTCCTCAATGCTACTTTTCTTTTGTAAGCTTTGAAGACTTCCTAGGCTAGCATCAAATTGTCCCCTCTGAATTTGCTATGAATGAAGGCTTGAAACTCTTAAAGACATCAATTAGTTTTCATAGAATCATTTTAGCTATGATCTTATAAAGGACATTACAACAAGATATTATACTAAATTCATTCAAGGAAATAGCATTTGGTATCTTATG
This sequence comes from Erythroxylum brevipes, assembly GCA_027479065.1. Classification (NCBI taxonomy): domain Eukaryota; kingdom Viridiplantae; phylum Streptophyta; class Magnoliopsida; order Malpighiales; family Erythroxylaceae; genus Erythroxylum; species Erythroxylum brevipes. The sequence goes on along the minus strand of JANIHY010000006.1, from coordinate 24,687,912 downwards.
GATGAGATGTAAAGGGTTTTGTTCCATTGTTTAAGCAGTCTCCCATTATTAAAGAACTCTAGGATATATTTGGTGACTATATGACTTGTAGAAAGAAAAAAATGTTTAGACCATTATGGCCTAGGATTTTATCTAGATTCATGTCAAAAACAACTTGCTTGATGTCTAATTCATTGATAGGCATGATGAATATCTCTTTTTGTTGATGAGTTAAGGAACCAAAGACAACAATTTTTATAGCATGTGCATAAGAACAGTTATTATCAAAGATACCTAAGATGTTCTTAAAGTGAGTTAAAGCCATCTCTTTAAGTTTGTGTTACTCTTAGATTTCATCACAATTGCTATTTTTTAGTTAACAAATTTTGTCGATGTTTCTTCTACATAATGTTAAATTATGGAAAAACTTAGTTTTTTTGTCTCCATCCTTTAGCCAATTAATTCCATATTTTTATTTTAATAAAGAATGTTGATTATCTAGAGCTTGAGTACATTTAGAAAAATCCAATTTCTCTTTCACCCTTATATCTACATCCTTAGGACTTTGGTTCAATTCCTCTTGTATGGTTAACAATTCATCTCTAACTGTATTGATGCAGGAGCTTGTATCTCCAACTCTTTCTTAATGTATCTTCTTTTGTTCAAATTTCACTAATTGTAAGAATTTAAAGGATTTATATCCTTCAACCTCTAGACTTAGGTCTTTTATCTTAGGCTCCTCTAATCCCTCCATCTTTACTATAAAATTTTTAAACCTAAAAGGGATTTGAGTTTAAGTTTCCTTATTTCGATTATCACTTCAATGGAGGAGTGATATGAGAATTAATGGTTCATGAAAGTGTAGCACCCCACACCCGACGAGACCCGAACTCGATATCCACGGTGATATCCGACGAAAACTCTTTAAGAAACTCCAAATCCATCGTTGCTTACACCCACGACCGTCGACGATAACAATGAACATTTTGCTTATCTCTTAAGCTTATACATATGTATATATATGAAGTCATCAGACTTATGTCCAATTCTTAGGGTCTAACACATCCAATTCTTATTCTATTTTTCTCCCAATTCCGCAATACTCGTAACCCATAATTCACAAAAATCATAATTCAAATTGTTTCATATCATTTGCCAATCAATCTCGGACTCGGAATCAAATAAATCA
>JANIHY010000006.1:24604271-24614753 GCA_027479065.1 Erythroxylum brevipes | reverse complement strand
GGATAAGTGAATTTGTGTATGGATTTATGGATTATTTGACATAAATATGAGATTATTATGGTAAAGAATTAGAATTCCCAAAGGGGGAAATTATTTGTTCGATATTTAAATGAAAGAAATGAAAAATAAATGAAAAGAGAAAAACATAATTTATACCGGTTCGTATAGGTCAAGTCTAAGGTATCCAACGCAACGCTTCCTTAAGATAATTATTCCCAAATGTCGGACACTTGTTATGCTATTCGTTTTCTCTTTATTTGTATGTTTTGATTCCCAATTGGATTCGATCCGTATTTGTTTCGCTGGTTTGTTATTTGATAATCCGATTCGAAATCGCTTCGTATATGTTTCCGCTTCAGTTTCCATTGATCTATTTGTTTGGCATTCGTATTCGATTCCATTCGATTTCCATTTGTATTCGATTTGGCTTAATTGATATTCGATTTCGGTTGGATTCGATCCTTTTAACTTTGCATTTGTTTCGTTTCATTAGCTTTGGTTTTCGCTTTTTAATTCCGCTTCAAGAGTGGTTATGAGAGATCATGTTAAGTTTAAGCAACGGGGTATATGGTATCCGTGTTTATGCAGTTGGGTTTCAGTAATGGGATCCAACATCTCTTCCACCCTGGACTAATAAAAGCTTCCTCTAGAGGGGAGCTAGGTTGGTTTAATTTTGAGCTAAAAGAAGAGTTGGATTTAGATGAACCCCAAGCCATCTCCTAATTAATCATGCTGGATGGTTTACGGTTCATCTTCTAATTATTGTGTGCTATACATTTTCCTACATTAATATAGGGCACTCGTAGGTAGCTTTCTTTTAAGTATGAAATCAGTCCTTGCCTTCCTCCACATAGGCAACAAGTTTATCCTATTAACTCCTAATAATCCCCTTATTAAATTTCTTTCCTGTAAGATGCCATATTTCCTTTGATATATCTGAGAGGGTCTCTCAAGATAGGATACTTTAATTGTGTCTTACATTAGAGAGTCTCCATCCCAAGTCTTAAAATCAGATATGGTGTTCCTATTGCATATGAACTCATTTGGATTTGGTCTAATTTCTCTCCATATCCCCTTAAAATCTTTCTGTAACATTATTAAGAACAAAATTTAATGGTGTTGAAATGGATTTCTTAATCATGTTTAGAATCCTTTTAAGATGCCTTATAAAAGTATGTAACATTGAACTTAATGTTCTGTTTTTTTTTTTAATTTAAAAAGATCAGCCTCTAAAAATCATTTAACAATTTCAAGTGTTGAATTTTTAGAGGGATAACATACAAACTATGTTTGGCCTAATTTCTATCTAAAGCCTGATCAAATTCAAGTAGCCTAAAAACTAAATGATTTGAAAGTCAAAATGGCATTGTTTTGATCTATTAGTTCTTTAACCATGAAACAAAACAACATCATTTGGTTAAATTGTAACAAAATAAGGATATTTTGTCTGACCTAGTTTAAGTCAAATCGAGCCAAACCTCTAGAGTCTAAGCTTGATTTGAAAGTCAATCAACTCGAGTTTATCGCTAACCCTATATTTGTTTTTTTTATACCAATAATTTATAATCTTTCAATGAACTAGTATTCCTTCCACATTCTTGCACTTATCTCTACTTTTTTAGGTTGAAAAATATACAAAGAATCCTTAACCTTATTTTCTTTAATGATATTAAGCGTGATGTAATGAGACGTGTAAAGCAACACAGATATCTTATTCAATCAACTCATTGTTTAATTAATGAGGAAAATGATGATGTCATTGAAAATAGTAGTAATACTCATCATATATTATGCTTGTTATAATTCATGTTCTGATTTGAGTTAAGCTCAGTAAAACAGTGGATTAGAGCGAGTAATACTTGTGAATATGCTCTCCACAACCATAATGTCTTGCCATCCTGCACTGGGGACGACTTTAAACTATATCTAGAGAAAGAAAGAAAATTTGGGTGGCATTTGAATGCAATGTTCTTGTGGCATTCTGGACCAACCACTTTGATGCTTGGCTTATGGACTTATGAAGCTTATGACTGTTTCTTAATAGATAGCTTGGATTTTGGAATTCCGCCATGGCAATTCTGGCCACTTCTTTGCATAAGCTTGTTCACTATAGAAAAAGGACCGCACCCCATTCTTGACCTCTCAAACAGAGTCTTGTGATGGCACATTGCTCCTGTTCTCGGTTTCTAAAATGACGTGCTTTTACACAGCTTATTTATGCTTTTCGACATCGGGGTATGAGCACGGTCGCATAGTCCAAATCAAAGAAATGAAAGATGAATTCTTTTAGAGAAAATAAAAAGAAAAGTAAACTCCTCATATCCCAAGAAAAGAAAATAACTGGACTGCAGGATCGGAATCACAGGACTAATCATTTAAGAATAATAGTCCCCATCATTTTTTCCCAGAGCTAGTCCAACATTTTCTCACTTATATTATTCTTTTGGACTCCCCATTTTAAAGTTGTGAGGTTAATATTTAATAAAAAAAAATCATTCCAGCTTTTAAGTACAGTGAAAAAGTAACAAAACAACACAATCTTCGATACCAATGTTTTTCCCATTCAAATCTCTTCCCATCAAAAGCCCAACACACCTGACACTTTAACAGTCTTTCCATGCCCACTTTCTCCCATGACCCAGAAAAGTTCTTCTGTCTAATGTTATTCTGTCTTATTTTATTTCATAAAATTTTAACCATTAATTTTGCGAAATTCACACAGGATTCATGCGAGACTCACATAAATAAATAGCTAAGATTTATTAAACACAATAAAATACCATAATATTAAACAAAAGATCTAGACTTCCTGTAACCGTCCGTTCTCTCTCTCTCTCTCCGTCTCCCTCGTGTTGCCTATTAATGTCCATGAGAACCAAAGAGCACAGCAAGTACACTAAAAGTCTTGACACTTCTTTCTAATGTAATCACTTTCTCATAGGCAACAAAGCCAAGAGTCCGAATAGCTAATGAAGACTTTTTCAATGCTTCTCTCGCTGTTACCTCTGTTATCTTTACTTACTCAACCTTCGCAATCCAGCACAATACTAGTAGATGGTGTTTCAGAATGGAAAAACCCCATTGTTCACATAGGAGACTGCATCAGTAAGTCCTTATACTCCACTGTCTACTGATTTACTTACTTTTGTTTAGATACCAACTAACATTCCTTTTCTTTGTCTACTTCTTACCATATTCTTCCCAGTTTTTCAACACCAGTATCACTACAACCTCTACATTTTCCAGAACCAAAGAGCCTTTAACATCTGCAACTTCACTCAAGCAACACTTCTCACCAAGCTCAATTCCACCTCTTATACGGTATCTCCCTCTCTCATATTCTCAGTTTGTATTTGTACGATGCACAAAAAGGTCGCAAGTTGCATAGCCTGAGAAGCATTAATTACCTTTAACAACGAGAAATGGCCCATAATTCCAAGATTTGAAGTAATTCTAAACCATGTCTCCCAGTTCTTGTAATTACTCAATTTAATAAGTATGGCTACATATATAGTACTCTAATTTCTTCATATCTCTCTTCCCTTCACTTCTCAACTTTCTTAAAACTGAAACTAACAGTCATATTCTTGTTCATCAAAATGAAAATCAAAGTGGTACCCATCACGCCCTGGTTTTTTCTACTTCACATTCCACAATGGCTCTCTACACTCCTGCAATCAACAATCTCTAAAGCTCGCCGTAAAGGTCTCTCCAGCGTCTCCGCCACCACCATCACAACAACTCCCTCCAATGGCGTCTCCAGTGCCATCACCGGTTTCCGGTGGTGTGATACCTTCCTCTCCGGCATACCCATGGCCCTTCCGTCCACGACAACCAGCAGCTTCTTCGCCAACTCCGGTACCAGCAACAGCAGTGCCAGATAAAGGAGGGATGCCATTCATAAATAGTAATCCAGCCGTTCCTTTGCCCACCGATGAAATCGACTCTACCAGTATCAGACCGTTGCCAGCCTCAGGCCACCATCAACAGGTATTTCATTCTCTCTTACCCTACTATGTACTATAAACTATGCTATATATCTACAGATATACTGCTAAATTCCCTTGTCTTATGAATGTGTTCATGTGCAAACTTTGTAGTCAACGTCTTTTAGTAATGCTCTTCCATTTACTGGTGCCACAAATCTTATCTAAATGAGAGTAACAACAAAAGTTTATAATGCAATAAACAATGTGATTGCATACATATATGAAACTTAAGATGTTTTTAAGCTAACGTCATAGATAAAAATTATTTTGTTCTTCTTCCTTTATATAGATATCCAAGTAAACAAGTGTCACATTTATTGTTGGAAAATCACTTTTTGATTTCATGTGATTGTTTATGGTTGTGAAGTTAAGAAATAAGAACATGACAAGTTTTGTAGAGTATATACACTGCAATGGAGCTTAATTCAATTTTATGCATACAAATGAAATGGCAAGTTTTATGTGCTCCAGTTGAGAGAACGTTATGTGTTTAAAATTGCTTCGGGGGCATTGCAGGTGGCTGTGGGGTTACATGGAGTTTACGTGACTCTATTTCCCGTGATTTTGCTGCTGCAGTGAAAAGGAGTCAACAATGGGCCTCCGCCTCCGGAGAAAAAAAGTAGAGTATGGACCAACAGCACTGTGGTTGATGAGTTTAAAGTAGCTTGATGATGATAATCATTATTATGTAAACCTTTAGACCCTACTTGCTACCCTCTTCTTCTTTCTCTGTATCCTTAAAAAAAATATATCCTTCGATAGGATATTTTTTATGTACTTGAACGGGGAAATTTGAATTCCCCAGATCAGCAGGCCAACTTTTGGATGCAAGATGGGTTTTTACGTGATTGATGGTCTTATTGATATTGTAAGAGTACAATAAACGTAATCACCAACTCTGCTGCATGCATTCCTCTTACTACATAAATTGCCTACTAACTAACTTTTGGCTTTTAAGACCTGTCCCTATGTTGGAAAATTGAGATGGGATCGATATTGGCTTTTAAAATTTAAAATTACTTTAATTGTATAAAATGATTAAAAATTAAAGCATAAATTTTAATTTGTACCTTAATTCGAAGCTTGATTATAATCGTGTAATCTCCCTCGAATAGTTTCTGAAATCGATTTATCTCCACCATCGTAATCGTACAAGTGTCTGACCTCTAATAATATTTACATAATAGGTTGAGAGAACTTTATAGTCTTCTAGAGAGGGTTAAGCAACAAGTGTTAACTCCATTAGAGCTTAAGCTTATTTATGACAAGTTTTGAACATTTTAATAATTTAATTGGAATGAAATTCTAATTTCAATTAAACTCTAATTAAAATTGCAAAAAATTTTAATTAAATATCAATTATGCTCAAATAAGGTCCAATATCTCATATTGATCCTTAGTTATTAAATTTACCATATTTAATCATATAGTTTCTCAATTTTTACAATAAAGTCTAACTTGATTAAAAATATCTTTGTTATCTTCAACTTGTTCTTTATGTGTGACCCATTAGATTTCTAAATATGATAGCAATGATTATGAATTAGATAAATTAAAACTTCTTTTAATTGATCTTTAATTCTTTAATTAAAAAATTTATAATCATAAATCAAGATTGATATCTGGCAATGCATCTGACCACCCAAATATTTCAAAGTGGTTTTATCTAACTTTTTTGTATAATTTAATAATTTCATCATAAAGTGTCCAATTACACAGAGCGTGGAATTAACGACCACTTTTTTAGTCAAATCATATTAGTTTTCTGTCATTATCTATTGATTCAATTAATGACAATTGTAAACTATTTACAAAATTTTATTCCATTTTGGCTAAGGATTTTCGAAATCAATACTAATTGAAAACAATAGAAAATTCTCCCTAATTCTATAGGTAATGAATCGTATTTTGATCATACAACTACTTCCATATAGTTCATGCTACATCCAATGACCATCGATTGAACAACATATGATTAGAGTAGGTCATAAGTAGTATTAAAGCATAGCAAATCCTATATAAGATAACTTTAGATACCTCAAATCAAAGAATCACTTATTCAATCATCACAATAAGAATTTCCACACACATGTAAGTAATGTTCCAAATGGATTTCTCATGTCGGGTCTGTTCAGTAAACTTGTTCTCTAATAAGCACTCACACGTTTGTTTATTGCCATAGCTTAGCCTAAGAGATCGACTACTTCCTTCATAAGGAAGAATATAATCATACATTTGAGGGTTCATCGTAGAAACATGGGTCTAAAATCCATGAACATATGTTTGTATCTAGGTCAAGTTTCTTTATGTGGTAAGTTATTCAAGAAAAAGAATTGTCTAATTGCCTATACAAGGTAGAATATGGGGTTGTGTTTGACACGTGTTCTGAATATGGGTACACTTTCAACCTGTGTTAAACTAAAATCATACTAAATCTTCTTTAGCTTGTCTCCAACTTGCTTAAAAAAATTTCTTCTTCATTAGTGGCTTAAAACAATTAATGTAAACAAAATATAAGTTATATTGAGTACCATCAGGTAAAAATCATTTATACACAAGCAAAATGCTCCCAAAATCATACTCAAAACATAATTAAGACTTTTCAAATTCTCTTATACTTAAGCATTTGTTTGTCCTCAAGCAAATCAATTTCATCACTTTTAACTTAAATAGGTGACAAGTCTTGGAAATAATTTAACAAATCAATCGTATCAATTAACACTATAAGAAAAATGAGATTTAGCGATAAAAATTACTAACATAATATGAAGGTTTTTTTTCGGTAAGCTAAGTTAGCGACGGAATTTGCTGATGGATCACGTTGCTTGAGAAACGACCATAGGTAATAATTAGTGACAGAGTATAGAGTTTCCGTCACAAATTTACTGATAGCTAGCTCCTGTTTCTTTACTATATTTAGCGACAATAATTTTTGTGCTGTCGGTAAATTTAACGATGGCAAATTTGTTTCGATCTATAAATTTAGCAACAAACAAGTCGTTTCTGTCATTATTCTTACGTATGAATAATTCACGACTAACTTTACCGACGGATATTTATAGGTTGTTGGTAATTTACTGCATTTTACCAACAGAGGTTGGTTATCCTTGAGTAAATTCATTGCATTTTAGCAATGGATTTTGTTTTTTCATCGGTAGATTTACTGATATTGATTTTTTAAAATTTTCTTGCATTTAATTTTATTTCATAATGTTATGATTGATGTATAATTTATACGGTTATTAGTTATCTGTTGATAATATTTTAATTTATTTCTACATTTAATTTGTTAAAAAAATTGATTGACAATATAAAGTAAAAATTATCTTAATTAATAATAAAAATTATTATTTACAATAATAAGTATTTAATTCATACAAAATGACTACTACTACGTTATTCATTTAGCGAATGCGAATGCTCTGAATGTTGCGATGAGATGTTACCCTTCTCTTTCAACTCATCCATCTCATTACGAAGTTAGGCTATATACTCTATTGACTGTTGCAATTGAGTTGTTAGTGTTTGTACTGTACTCTAAAGCTTATGAACTTCATTGGATACGGGCCGTCTACTAGATGTTGCTATACTAGATGTCGAGGATTGCAAATAACATGTGTTCACAAATAAACCTGAGCTAAAGATTCTTCCACGACGGTCCCTACCACCCACTGCATAAAGATAGGTTTAACTCTCATCAACATTTTCAGACTATTGTTGAATACTTTCTTGTATTTGGTCCTATCAGAAGTTAATGTTTATGTTAATAAGTGATAATTATTAAGCATTAATATTAAAGCATAAATTTCACATATATTTAGTTTTTTACATTTGATGTTGATGAATGTCACATCGTCATGCTTCTCAATGTGAGTGTGCAAAAACAGTTGGCGGGGTGTAGACTTCATCCCCATAGACCTTTCCAGCATCATAATAAAATATTATAAGTGACCTACAATTTACAAAAAATTGCGGCAGAATTTTCTCTATTTTTATGATACTTACCCTTTGTTGAACAAAGAAAGTAACTCAACAATATAGTCATATATGACATCAGGCATTTATAACATTATTGTTCTCCATAATACACATATTTTGATTCCAAAATTCAGATATCAAATTAAATTGAAAAACATCAAAGTAAAAAAAAAACAGAATATAAGTGTAAAGTGTAGACACTTACAATTCTCTCTGCATGCTTATAGTGGGTAATAAATCCTCCAGTGTGTACAGGAAGATTCTGTTCCCTTGATCCTCCACGTCTGTTGGTAGAATTACGCTCTGAAATGGACATTACCTCAAGTGATGCCCAATACTACTGCCAACGACTCCATATTTCTTCAGAAATATAAGGAGGTCATACACTAGTCTTATGTATAACACCAACAAAGTCTCTATAATCTGTATGAGCTCGTCTCTCCCGTACTTTATAAATAATCACATCAAATTCAAAATCCTTAAAAAATTCTTTCTAAAAAAAGGAAAAAATATGATAAGTACTTATAACCTACAATATTTATCTAATTAATGTATAAAAATTAATTACAAAAAATATTGTTTGTACATTAAACTCCTGATAATAAAAATCCTTTTGTCGCTTGAGATATATTCTTCCATATATAACCCTCAAGATCAATCTTCTCCTTGATTTTGGATGTCATGGTTCTTGAGCAGGATCTAGATGAAATGAACCTAATATGAAAACAATTTTATATCATTTTTAAATTTAAACCTATAACCTAATTATAGACATACGATGTTTCATATATTTTTACTTACATATTGTTGACAATTGTGATGTAAGTTCTTTCATCAACTCCCTTAGTTCTAGGCTAAAGATTGCCTTCTTCATCCATATCGTTTACCCCTGATATCTCTGTCGGTATAGGGGTGGTGGATAATGTAGTAGAAGTACAAAAGGTGATGCCACATCTGCAATTATAGTAGCTGGAGGTACAACACCTAATTCTGTTGTAGCTGTAGAATGTGATGCTTCACTTGGAAAGTAATTGACTCTAAATTGTAGTCTAAACCTTGGTCGTATCATATCATGTTTTCTCTTTGGTGGCATATTTTAACCTAAAATTCATATTTTATTAAATATTACAGAAATATAACAATTTCAAATTCAATACATAACAATATTTATTAAATATAATATTCTATTACAAACACAAATTAATTGTTATCAACACTTAATTGTAAATCAAAATCATCATCTTCTTTATGAAGAATTAGAATCAAATTCGGGCTTTTCTTTAGATCTCTCGCCCTCCTTGTCCTCTCCAGATGAAATTTCAACATATTCACTATTTAGATCATTCAAAGGTTCATTCTTGTCATATGTAATAGATGTATTTATTTCATAAACATCTTCCTGAAACACTTCACTTTCAATTCTCTGTTCTTCTTTTCCATGTGATTCAAAAACGCCTCTAGTTTTAACTTTATAAACGACCAACCAATCTGACTTATCTCGTTGTAAACTAGAAAAAGAGATATAATACACCTAGATCGCTTGCATTGCTAACATGAAATGTTCAAATTATTGAAATCTTCTTTGTTAGTTGATTTCAACTAAATTGTATCGACTATACACTTTTACACCAACATTAAGAGTTGGATCAAACCAGTCACTTAAATATCACACTTCGCTTTATTGGCAATGTAGGGTACTCAATTTCAAGTATCTCAATAATTTTACCATAGTAATCCATCAATTCTCCCTGTATGCAAACTCCACTATTTACTATTGCCATACTATAACCATGACTATATGATATTTGTATCTATTAATGAAATATACCAGATACAATTTAATATTTCACGAAGGTCCTTTTGCAAGATCACATATGAACTTGTTCTCTATTGGATTTTTTAAGGCCTACACAAAATAAATTATCATATTAAATAGTATAATGTCATTTGAACATTTTAATCTTATAATTTAATCATTTTAATAATTGTAAACGAAAACTTACATATTTCTCAAACCATCGAGGAAAGTATCTTTCAACTTCCTTATTGATATCATCCTGTGTTTTCTCAGGCGTTAGCTCGCATAACCATTCCTCATATATATAATCTAAAAATATTATTATGTATTTCATGTAACACCCCACTACCGTAAGACCCGGACCTGACATCGATGGTGATATTCGAATCCGTGCCCTGCGAGGGTGGGATGATACAACCCTCACTCAAAACACAGTACAAATTTTGTTTTGAAACAAACATACACTTACATATATATGTATGTTGCGGAAAATAATTTACATAACAAAACTGGTAGATACAAAGACCACGACGGTCCTCTTGCAAAATACACAATAATAAATATACAGAGTCCTCACTCTAGTACAGACGCAACTGATCCTGTCCTCATCTAGCAATCCACGATCACTATACGCCCGTTGCCTAACGGGGTATTCTTCTGAGTCCTGAAAAACAATTGCAAATTTTGGATGAGTTTTTGCAAACTCAATGAGTGACC
>JANIHY010000006.1:24575803-24587098 GCA_027479065.1 Erythroxylum brevipes | reverse complement strand
CTTTACTATATTCATCAACAATTGTAAGGAAATATGTTGAACCATCAATATTTTTTGTTTTGAAATTGCTCCAAAGGTCTAGATGTAGTAACTCAAAAGCTTTTGTAGCTATGATATTATGCTTACCAAAAGGTTTTCTGGTTTGTTTTGCCAAAGGACATATTTTAAAAAATAAATTTTTACGCATTTTCGAGCAACGAAAGTTCAAATGTTCTAAAACTTTAGAGGATACATGATCGAATCTAGAGTGTAATAAACCATAATCATCGATCACATTACAAGAAAAATTTTCATCGAGATAGAATTTCAAAGAAGGACCTTTCTTGGTTTTCAGTGGTAAGAAGTGGTGTGGTTGGAGCCTATATACACCTCCAATTTTCTCACAGCTAGCCATGAAATAATCAGTAATTGAGTCCTGTAAAAACACCTTGTTGGATACAAAAATTATAACTAAATTGCTTTGCCATGTAAGTTTACAAACAGAAAACAGATTGTGGTGAAATGTAGGGATATAAAGGACGTTTTCTATCATTATTTCCTTGGTTAAGTCTACGTTTCCTACTTAATTAACAGGGGTTAAAGATCCATCTGGAAGAGTCACAGGTTTAAGGTAATGTGTGTTTATAGGGGTTTTGAGTTTGGTTTTGTCGAAGGTCATAAGGGTGGTGGCTCCCGAGTCTACTATCCATGAACTATGATCATAATCAATGCAAACATTATTATTGCGAAAAGAATTCATACCTACATAGCTATTGAATGCTACATGGTTTGCCTCAATCATACCTTTTCCTTTTACCAGCTTCATCAGCTCCTGTACTTGTCGAGATAATATAGTGAGTTCAATTTCAGCTTTAGTTGTCTCAATGTTTTGGTTCCCTTGTTCTATATCAAGAGGACTCTCAACTACGGCTGCTACATGGAATCCTCTTTCTCTTGCCCTTTCCTATTTTAACTCCTTAAACTAATCTGGCTCTTTGTGGATTTTAAAACATGTCTCCACCGTGTTACCTCTTTTGTGACAGTGGGTGCAGTATTTATCATCCCTTTTAACAAATTTCCTCTTAGTTATTGATTCAGATGTGAAGTTACTTTCCTTTGCATCTCCCTTTTTGTTTCCACTAAATTTCACACTAAGAGCAACATTTAATTGACCTATTTCATTCGAATTCCCAGAAACACCCCTCTTTTTTTCAACTATCAGCACCATGGAATAAGGTTTGCTTATATTAGGCAAAGGCTCATACAACATGATTTGACTAATCACACTTTGATAATCATCCCTTAACCCCATTAAAAATTGAACCAGCTTAGTGTTTTCTTCAATGTTGCCATTCGTACTGCTAACTTCACAAGAACAAGTTTTAAAAGGCATAACACTTCCAAAATCGTCCCACAACCATTTTAGCTTGTTAAAATAGCTACTAACAGAATTTTTCCCTTGTCTCAAATTATAATACTTTGCATTAATTGGTAGATTTGGGGTCTATTACTTTCCCCAAATCTATTTCTTAGTTCTTCCTAAAGATTTCTCGCAGTTGTCATCTAGCACCCCACTCCTACAAGACCCGAACCAAACATCGATGGGTGATATCCAAATCCGTGCCCCATGAGAGTGGCTTTAAAGCACTCAATCAATTAGAAATTGGTATATTTTTTTAAAATACAAACACAATATACGAAAATCGATACTTAAATTGGGCCTACGTTCATTCATAAACATTTTCAATTAACACAAAACCATCAACAAAATTTTCAATAGCCATTTGGGCCCATTCAGAAATACAAAATACTTTAGTCATTTTGGAATACAAATTTATACAAAAAGTTGCGAAATATACAATTCAATACAAAATAGAGAAATGCAATGTAGACGCGAACTGATCCCGACCTCTATCATTCACTTGAATGTTGTAAGTATACTCCCGTTAGCCTAACGGAGTATTCTTCTGATCCTGAAAAATAATTGCAAATTTTGGACAAGTTTTACGAACTCAATGAGTGACCATTATCGATTGCTCACCTAGTCACATAACACATAATTCATAATATTTCATATCTAATACAATTTAATCATTCATATTATACATATGCAGTGCACATGAGACCTACTTTCTATTGTTACTTTATTGTGACCAAGTGCCTAACTGTCCCATATAGGACTCATTGATAACTGTCTCATATAGGGGTCATTGATAAATGTCCCTTATAGGGCTCATTGATAACTGACCCATAGATGGCTCATTAAATGTTGAGCCTGAGGCTTTGAATCACTCTTGAGCTCGAGGCTCTTTTTTACTCATTAAGCTTTAAGCTCTGATCAGTGGCTACTCTGGCCACAACTGCCATTATATTTTATACATTTATGCAATGGAATGCATTACTCACATTTGCATGCTCTTATATAGGGCTCATTAAATGTTGAGCCTGAGGCTTTGAATCACTTTTGAGCTTGAGGCTCTTTTTTACTCGTTAAGCTTTAAGCTCTGATCAGTAGCTACTCTGGCCACAATTGCTATTATATTTTATAAATTTATGCAATGGAATGCATTACTCACATTTGCATGCGCTTATTCAATCATATTCACTTATTATCGGATCGTGGTCCGACATTCAACATATAGTTGAGAATTTACACTTTCACTTGCATGCAATTACGCCTTCAGAAAGCATTTAGCAATCACTTTAGTACACTTAGTTCATCCAATTCACATTCAATTGACACTTCAATATCCAAGTCAAACATCACAATCATCGGACCTCCTGTCTGGAAACCAACATATTCAATCACATTTTACAAAAATCATTCAGTAGTCAAATAATAATAAAAAATTCAAATAACAAACAATAAAATGAGATCATCTCGGTCTATTCACACTACGCTCTTAAAAAATAGCATTTGCTTCTAAATTCTGGACACGTCTATATGCAGATGTTTAACCTGCACAATACAATTTATGCAATACACAATTCACACCCGATACAAAACTCATTTATGCCCAAATAATTATCTGGGCTATGTATGATGCATGTTTAATGACAATCCCGGGTATAGATTCTAGAACACATTTTATGTTCATTGTAACACCCCACTTCCGCATGACCCGAACCCGATAGCGATGGTGATATCTGAGTCTGTGCCCTGCGAGGGTGGTGTGCTACATCACTTAGTCAAAACTCAGTATAAATTTTTTTTTGAATCACAAATATGCACAATACGGAAAACAATTAACATAAACAATCATTGGTAACTACAATGACCACGGGGCCCTTTTTAATCAATACAAATTAATCCAGTCTGTTGACTTTACAACATGACCTAATCATTTGTACAAAAATTCAGAAAAATACAATTTTTTTATCAGACATTAATGCAGACGCGAACTGATCCCGACCTCCTTTCTCACTCATACACGGTTGCTATACGTCCGTTGCCTAACGGGGTATTGTTCTAGGCCCTGAAAAATAATTGCAAATTTTAGGTGAGTTTTGGGAACTCAGCGAGGTAACCATCATCGATGATTCACTCAATTTATGCAACACATCATATCACATAACATATATTCCCATTGTTGCATATTTGATCCCATTTCACAATTTCACTTAAGCATAGATAATTTATACATAACCAAATGAATTTGGGTAACACTCAAGCATAACACAGTTGTTTCAGAATTCACCTTCAGAAGTACTACATGATTGGTACCACAGAAGCATAAGACATTTTTCCTTTCACTCAATCAAAATGATTAAATCAAATGCATATGACATGCGCATGTGACACTTTTTATTTTTTTCGGTGTTGTGATCGAGCGCCTGAACTGTCCCAATCAAGGCACATTAATCGTTGAGCCTGAGGCTCTGAATCACTACTGTCCCAAACAAAATCATATTTTTCACAATAAATACATTTATAAACACATATGCCGGGAAATGTCATGAATGCATGTACAATCATGTGCATGTGCTGCAAAAATTCAGTGATGGGATGTTATGTTCATTCCCATTTCATAATGTGTCTAATTGAATTTAGATTTACACTTCATTTGTACATGATCTTTCTAAATTCTCCTTTCAATCTTTACTCTTTGCATGTGTCTAGCTTATAAATAAGCTTACACCTTAAGAACACTTGGTTACTTTATATCATAAATCAATTTATCGTCATCTCTTTTCTAACCTCATATGATCTCATAATATCCAATAGGAATCCAAATTGAAAATCCCATAATGCAAAATCATTAAAATTGATTATAAAATACTTAAACTCAAGCATGTTCTAAACTTCATGAACTAGAATCCTTCCAAAAATTCAAAAAATTCAAAATGATCTTACCTTGATTATTCACCAAATGAAAAGATCTTTAGCACAAATGGAAGCTCTTTTCTTCTTCTTCCTTTTTCTCTTCTTAGACAACTTTAAAATCTTTCTTGAAAACTAAAAAGAATTAAACCCTAACCCACTCTCTTCTTTTCTCTCAAACCACCAAACTCTCTTTCTCTTTCTCTCTCATTTTCGTTATTCTCTTCTACTTATCCTCCCATTCACGTTTTTGTTCTTCATTTATAAACAAGACAACACTTTTTCTTCCAATTATGCCCTTAATGATTAAGAATTGTCCCATTTGCCCTTCCAATTATGCCTTATGTATTTTATACTTAAGTGTCTTGCCAATATTACCTTTGAACACTCTAACATAACACTTTCTTCCTGAAGATGTCCCCCATTGTCTTAAGTTTCTAATGACACTAAAATCTTTTAATTCGGTTCAGTGATTCGAAAGATATACTTCAAACATTTTTTTAGACTATTTTTGTCCAAATCAGTATACTATACACAACTTCTATCCAAAATTTAAACATCTTAAAAACTGAATTAGATTCCAATTTCTTCATACCATTTGTAGCTCCACGTCTCTAGTTCACCACAAATCATAAATCATCTCATTTGGAGCTCTACCAATCCAAAAATCATCAAAATAATGAAGTATGTTTAGTGGAATAATACCAGTTCATAGTATTTAAAAATACACACACTGTACCCGTCTCACATTTTTCACTCAATCTCTCTCACTTCATTTTAGATGGATACTATTTTTTCATGGAGATGTAGAGAAATGTCTTAAAAGTCCAATGGTTCAAAAATGAATTCATTTAAGTGTTTAGAGAAGAAGTTATGGCCAAAAGAATCCAATCTAGTTTTATCCTAAATCAAATTGAACCTATCGTGGCAAAATTAGTATAACTTTCTCTAGAGATATCAGATTTAAGTTTTCTTTATATGGTTCGAAAGAGAACTTCAAGAGATAAAACTTTTGTGAAGACCTAAAAGACAAATTCTTTCTTATAAAGGATCGAAAATGGAATAGAATGTATAAGATGAACAATAACCCAGAAGAAGTTTATGAACAGTAACACAGAAGAAGTTTGCAATTGTCATAACTTCCTTTAAAGATATAGGATTTAGGTTTTCTTAAGATGGTTTGAAAGATAAATTCAATAGATACAACTTTCATGAAGACCTCAAAGACAAATTCCATCTTTTGAAGGATCAAAAATGGAACAGAAGATGTAAGGTGAACAGTAACCTAGAAGAAGTTTATAAACAATAACATAGAAGAAGCTTGCAATTGTCATAACTTCCTCTCTAGATATTTGATTTAGGGGTTCTTTGAATGGTTTGAAATAGGACTTCAAGATATAAAACTTTTATGAAGACGTCAAAGACAAATTCCATCTTTGAAGGATCAAAAATGGAACAGAAGATGTAAGATGAATAGTAACCTAGAAGAAGTTTATAAACAATAACACAGAAGAAGTTTGCAAATGTCATAACTTCCTCTATAGATATCAGATTTAGGTGTTCTTTATATGGTTTGAAAGAGAACTTCAAGATCTACAACTTTTATGAAGATATCACAGACAATTCCATCTTTAGAAGGATAAAAAATGAAACAAAAGATGTAAGGTAAACAGTAACCTAGAAGAAGTTTATGAATAGTAACACAGAAGAAGTTTTAGGCATGAATTTCAACTTCAATGTCCAAAATTATCATACTATATACCGTTGGATAGATAAAAGAAATATATACAACTCTCAAGAAGGAAACTTTGCCAAAATCTATCTAGATCAATCCCAAATTTTTACTTAAAGTCTGAAGATGAATTTTACATTCATCCACCAATGTACTACACTCTGTTCTCACTTCATGAAAAATTTTGAGACTCTTACAGACAAAATTTAAATTTGATATCTCATAATAAATGTATTCATATGTTTCTAGTTTAATCCAAATGAAGAATCTTCTCATTTCGATAACTAAAGAAAAAGTTATGGCTAACAGACCGAAGCACACTTAGTAAACATTTTCCAGATCAACCACCACTTTTGTTTCTAAATCTTTCCATATCACAACTCATACGAAGATCACTCTTTCAACTCCCTTTACTTATCATTTTCAATAAAATCACATTTAAAATAATCATACCTAGAAGTTGTCAATGAATGCATGTACACTTAGTTTTGTATGTGCAAAGATTCAAATGCACATACATGTATGCTGACATGCTGCTGGGTATCAAATGCAAAAAAATTTTCCTAACTCTCACATTGCTATTCTCTCCATTTGAAATCTGAGTTCTAACCCTTAATATGTGGATGGGATGTTACATTCACAATCACTTTCACATTCATCATTGGACCTTGGTTCGACATTCAACAATTAAGTTGAGAATCACTTTTCTTATTCATTTACACATTCACATTCAGAATACATTTATCATCGGACTGTGGTCCGGCATTCAACATAAATGTTGAAAAACACTTATTGCTTCTCATTCACATACAAGTAGCACTTTAATATCACATTTATGCATTAAGTCTCAGACCTTCATTGTCCGGCATCAACATAAGCAAATCACATTCATATCAAATATATTCACATTCCATAATAATCATAACCATAGTTATTCAATGCAAAAATTGAAGTTCATAACAAATAATCAAATGATACCATTTAGGTCAACTCACAATATGCTTTAAATTAGCATTAGCTTCCATGATCTGGAAACGTCTTAATGTGGACATTTATTCTGCATATCAAAGTTATGCAATACACACATTGCACACACACATTAATACCTTTGCACAATTATAAGTATTCATTGATGCACTTGTGTGTCAATGGAATATTTACAATGCATGTTCATGACAATCCCAGGCATATTATGAAATTTCATATTTTATTACATTCTTATTTTTAACATCATTTGCTTTCATAATAACCCATTTCTCATTCACTTTTACTAGATACACTTTACTCCTCTTCTTGAATCACAACTTTAATCATATGAACCACTTCATCTCCATTATACATATGTCTTTGTTACTTTAATAACAACAATTCGCTCATTAATGTTATTCTAGCCTTATAAGACCAAACAATTATCCAAACTCTCATTTTAGTTTTATCTCACCTCTAAAAATCTAGACCTTCAGTTAATTTTCCATGATCATTCTGATCAGATGAATGAAGAAATTTGATAACACTTTCCTCTAGAAAACTGTTCCCCATTGTCTTAATTTTCTAATGACACCATGATCATTCAATTTGGTTCAGTACCCCGAAATTTATATTCAAAATAATTCAAACTGTTCATAAGCTTAAATAGTATCTTGTACTCAACTTTAATTCAAAAATATGGAATTCTAGAGACAGAATTAAATCTCGAATCCTTCAGAAAATTGTATCCCTATGTCTCTAGTTTAACCCAAATTAAAAATTATCTCATTTAGGTAACTATACATAATAAGTTATGCCTAAAATACCGAAGCAAGTTCAGTGAAAATACTCCAGTTATCATTTTCTAGAACTCCTCATCAATTCCGTCCCAACTTCATCAATCAATCTCTCTAGAATGATTTCAAATGGATATAATTTTTTTTGTACATGAGGATCAAAGTGTTAAGAGGCCAATGGTTTAATTCCCATGTCATTTGGAGGTTGGGAGAAGAAATTATGGCTGAAAGATCAAAGGATATTCGCATCTGTTAACTTTCACTGCACCTTCACTATACACGATAGTGCTTGTGCACGATCGTGAGATCTCTTATCATGATCGTGCTTGTGCACAATCATGAGATCCCTCATGATCCTTAAGAGTCATGATCGTACTTGTGTACGATCTTGAGATCCCCTCTTTTTCAAACTTCCTTATGGCTCTTCTGAAAATAGACCTTCTGATTAATGTTTCATGGCAATTGTGACAAGAAAAATGAAGGATTTAGGCAAAACACTCTTCTAAACAATTGTTCCTTTATGTATTAAGTTTCAAATTAAATCAATTTCATGGAATTGGGTTTGATATTCTACAAGTTATGCTAAAAACACTACAAATTGTTCCAAACCATAACAGAATCCACAAACTCAAGTTCGAGCTAAATTTTGAAATTCTTAGAGATAGAATTCAATTTTGATTCCTTCATAAAAAATATAACCATACGTCTTTGGTTTAATATTAAGTTAAAATCATCCCATTTGGATGTCTATAGGCCAAGATATGATGAAAATACAGATGCATGTTTAGTGGAAACATTGCATCTGTACATGTCCAGCACACTTCAACAATGTTCATCTCTAACACTATTTCATCTCAACATCAATTTATGAATCATTAATCATCATACAGTAAAATAAAGACATCAATGTATTCATTTCTTTACTCATATTCCAGTATACATAAATCACCATTTTATGTCCATTTAACCTCTAACTATCATCAAATATGCTTCCTTCAATAAATCAAGAAAAGTTCATGCTTGTACTTACCTATTTAGCTTCATTTTCTTCAAATCACCAAGAAACCCTAGCACCTTCAACAATCACGAAAATCAACTTCCAAGGTGAAAAGGGTTGGCTCTTTTAGCAAAAGAAGGAGAAGACAATGAATCTTGAAGAAACAAAGTGAAGGAGTTGGATAAAAATCGACATGGTGAGGCAAGAGTGAGTTTCGTAGATGGAGAGAAGAATGAGAAGATGAGAGTAAATGAACAAAATGGTCTTTAATTTAGGTAAAAGAACAGTAGGTGGTGAGGGGTAATGACACTTGTCACTTTCCTACGGTCTCATTTTGGTCTTTTAATAAGCTAGTCCATTTGTCTCCAATTTTTGACCCAATTTTCTCTTAATCTCCAGTGACACTTGTTATTAAATCTTAATGTCACTTATAAAAATTTCCACTACCATTGGACTTTTATTTGTACTACTATTCCTTAATTATTCTATGACTTGGCATTTTTTCTGGTTCAAAAATACCCTGAATTCTCGAAAAATTCACAAACTTCACCGAAAATTTTAAATCAATAAAATACTCTCTCCAAATCAATTTCCAACACTTAAAACCACAATTCTCAATATAACACATTTATAATTCAATTATACCTAGAAAATGTCAAAGGAGTGCATATACAGTCATTTTATTGTGCAAAAATTCAAATTCACCTATGTGTATGCTATCATTATGCATGAGTATGAAATGCATTCTTTTTAATTTCTCATTGATCTCATATATACCAAATTTTAAGGTTCTAACCCTTAGTATGGGAATGGGATGTTACAAAAAACTTCCCAATAGGCCTATTACAAATGGCGATGGATCCAACTGCCAAAGATTTTAGCTACTATTTAGTTTTATACATCAATATGAAAGGAAACAATCTCAACAAAATTGCATCCTTTAAAACTCTGTTAAGCTTGAATATGTAACATATTTAAAAGAAATTACAATATGAGCATTTAGATCCTCATCTAACAACTCATCAAATCGCATAAGTTATTATGCCATTCGAATCATATTAGACTTTATTTCAAAATTATTAGCCTCCACTCTTAACCTAATATCACTCGATTATATACCTATAAGTGAGGGTCTGAGATAATCCCCTATATAGCATTATTCTTCTTATCATACTACTGTATCTAATAACTTGAACCTCATAACTTGTAGGTTTCTCTTCTTTAAACTCCAAAGTAAATTCTTTCTAAACTACTCAAGGGAAGTTTTGTTAAAATTTATCCAAATTTGTAAATATTTCTTATTTAAAATTTTCATTGTTTGTCTTCAATTAGCTAAATGGTAGGCTATTGAAGTACCAAGGGCCTGCCTCCAAAACTTCTTAAGCTCAGAGATTAAGAAGAATCTAAATAAGAAGATAATTTCCTCATTAATATGAACTTCTAATCTTTTTTTTTTCAAATTTAAAATCCCATAGTTCAATGTGGAAAAGTTAAATGTTTTCCTAAGAAAAATAACAAGTGTGGAAGACCAGGTTTGATCTCTTTCCATAAGGGTCTCTAAAGGAGGTGAGACTATGTTAATGTCATCTTTCTTAAGAAGCGGAAAACATGGAGGACAATTTTAAAGGATTCCCCCATGACTTGCTTTTAATTAAGAAGGAAGCTTAAAGACTTATAGTTCACTGGGACAATTGATCCCTAGAGAGGTAGAAGATAAGAACCTAGAAGATAAGGAGATGGTAAGGAGTCCTTATCGAGGAATGTTGTGCCTTTTCCAAATAGAGAGGCAAGGAGCTTAAGGTAATACGAATGGAGGGTAGAGTTGAGGGGGAGGACCAAATGGTAAGGGAGGAAAATGTCAGAAGAAATAAAGGCCTAACCAAAAGTAGCAGAGTTGGATGTCATCTAGCAGGAAAAAGGAAAAAAAACAATAACATTAAAGAGAGGATATTTTTAACAACTATTTTTAAAATGGTAAAAATAAGGAGGCAGGAAGTAAAAGGAAGGGGGATATACCTAGATACCCTTTTTAACCAAAACCTAAAGAGGAAGTAGTTGAGAATTGGGATGGTTTCAGGAGGAAGACTAGAATTCAAAAAGAGAACTAATAAGAGAAGAAAGGAGAAGAAAGGGAGAGCCTGGAAACTTATAACCAATGACCAGAAAGCACTAAGAGAATATATAGGAGGGAGGAAAATAGAAAAGAAGATAATAGAAGAACCTAGAAGAGTACAGACTAACCTAATAGAAGAATCGGTTAATGAGTAAGTTAGAACATGGAAAGGAACCATAAGGGGCCTAGAATCTAAGGGTCACTAGACCAGGAAGGAAGGAAGGGAAGAGTAGCAAAAGGAGAAGCCATTAACACTTCTAAAATTTAGGATTAGAATGTGTAAGCTTTTTTATTTTGAATTTGTTAACACATGTTTAAACATTAGATTTTAAATTTATTTTTAGTTTTAAACTAATAGAAACTTTTAAAAATTTTTACTTTTTTTTTTTT
>JANIHY010000006.1:24505874-24540004 GCA_027479065.1 Erythroxylum brevipes | reverse complement strand
TCGGAGGGGCTAATCGGGACACCACCCCCGACGAGCCTTCCTTGTTTTGCAGGTATATTCACGTCGTTGATATCACAGGAAGTTGCCAATCAATGGATCCAAACGGCAACGCACCGTTCGGCCAGAATCCGGCTGAACCACTATTCATAAATAGATGTGGCATTATATTAAATATTAGGTTTATGCGAAGGGCTATATGTTTATCAAAATAAGGTTTAGTTCATTCTTAAATTTAAGAGGAGAGGTTCGTTTGTAAGAAATTTTAATTTTATAAAATGGAGATAGTTTCCTACGCTTTTACTTGGAGTCTTTTATTTTTATTACGTAAAGAGAAAAAACCTTCATGTAGATATTTTTATTTAGTTTAATATCTTTTTCTAACTCAATATTTACATTTTTTATTAGTGAGAAGAATGTTGGAAAGCGATTGATGCTCGTAATTTTTAGAAATAAGTTGTGGAATATCTTGGTAAGTATCTATTTTGAACCCATATATTCTACAACACTTCTTAAATTAATAGTAGATGTAGATGTAGAGATATTATCATCAAAACTATATGTTCATGAATTTCTACTACTTTTAGTTTGTGTAGTAGGACTCAAAGGTATATGTGGAACAAGTTTCGTTGGTCATTCAAAGAATTCCTTCATATACCTTTCCATTTTATTGATTTTGGTACAACAGTCTATAAAAATAGCATGTCACCTTTTCACTCTGTTAAGACTTTAAAAGAAAAGCCTATATTCAGAGCTGACCAATAAATTTATACCCTGACTTGTCTTGATTGGCACACACAACCGTTGTCCCAACTTGCATTGTCAAAGTGAGTGTAGTTTTCAATATGGGTTGCCACTTTGCAGACAGGCAGATGAAGATTTCAGTTTTCACCTATATGCAAAGGCATTTCTTTGTCGTCAAGATGTATATAAGAGGAAAAAGCAACATTTACTAGACCATCTATATGATCCACATACGTAATAAATACCAGTCAAGACGGAATGATTTCAACCATTCAACTGAGAGCAGATGTTTCGACGGGTCAAAGACTTGAATTAAAAAAACTTTCAAGGCCTTCAAAGAAGACCGAATCAAAGTCAACTACCGCATGGATGCACATGGAAACTACATTTGAGGACATGAGCTGAGGATGAAGAATTAACAAACTGAATTATTTGAATGAACAACGCATCTGAAAAACTTTCAACACTGTAGCAAATCAGAAAGGCATTTTTGAACCTGTCTCTGAACAGCAAACTAATGTAATTGAGATATGGAATGCCGGAAATTATTACATAACATCAATGAAGTAATGTTCTAAGTTAACTCAACAACGGTATTCTTTGTCTCATTGTCTCTCTTCCGAAGAAAATATAGAATGTCAGAGGCAATGGAACAGTGACAACTCATGTACTACGAGACCAGTCAATTGGCACATGCAGGCCCAACATTGAAGAGACGAACAAAGGAGAATTCAAAATACAAAAAGAAACAAAGAAAGAACGAAGATTTCTGATTTATCCTTCATCCATCAAAAGTTTCAAAGGAACCAATATAAGCAGTAGCAGTAGCATCATTTACATTACATTCCCCAACTTGTAATTGTAGTTGAAACCTACATGTATTGACAAAAAAAAAGAAGATTGAAAATCTCCTCCCTACAAGGTGGAGGATCAAAACCAAGATCCAAAAAGAACAGCAACCACCAAGACAGAATTTACTCGGGAATTTTCAATTATACAAAGAAAGAACAATACGAGCTGAAGAACAGCACACTGGACCAAGATAGAATTTACTCGGGAATTTTCAATTATGCAATGAAAGAACAATACGAGCTGAAGAACAGCATCCTGGACCTGAAATTCCAAAGAGTCCCCTTCTCCATATGCGTACATATTCTTTACATATATATAAACAGACGAAAAACTTGAACTTCCTTACTGTTTTTATTCTCCAATACTCAATCTCCAAAATCATTAATGATGGTCAATCATTATGACTGGATCGACCAAGAGAGTGCAGGCCTTCAGTACGGCCATGAACAATTCTATGAAACACCTCTCTGACTTGCCTCTCCAAAGGGTCTAATCCATCTTTTATTCCTTCACAAATCGATCTCAACTCTTGCGCTCTTTGCCTCACTTCTCCCTCCTTCTCTTCCGTCAAAGGGAAATGAGCTGTATCAGCCAATTCATTAATCAACCTCGTCGATTTATCCATTCCATCAATCTCCCTCAACAACCCACAAGCACTTCTCCTATCCCGCTTCCTCGATTCTTCCAATACCCTATCGTGCAAAGACATTATGGGACCAGCCCATTGGAAATTTCTCGGAATAGAAAAGTGAACATGTAAACCCCTGTCCTGGCAAGGAATCGCCGCCACCAGAGACCACATCACCACCAACAAAATCGAACTCATGGTATAAACAGCCACCGCAATTCCACTCGTCGCTACAATATCATTCGCCTTCGGCGCCGCCAGATTGTTTCCAATTGCTTGGAGCTGTTTGGACGCAGACCACGACCGCGACACGCTCCACGACAAGGATCGAAAATGTCCAAGGGTTCGATGGTGCTGGTCTCTCGACGACGGATTTTGCCGTCCAAATGACCGGTGCCTGTGTGGCAGACCTGTGGTGGACTCCCCGTCGTCGACCATCGAAACGGATAAATCAGCCAACGCTTTCTTCGCGCGGCGAAACTGGCCCTCTCCAAGAAATCTCTGATTTTCCAAGGCGCAGAGAACAATGTCGAGAAGCTTCTTCCACTCTCTGATCTGCTCAATCCCGTCGCGGACCGCATTGCACACGTCCAGGGCCTTGACATTCCGTTCGAAAAAGTCGTGAAGCAACCGGTCCAAGGGCTGTCGACAAGCGAGCGACCTGTTGTTAAACAAGATAAGTCTAAAATCCTCTTGGCAACAAAGGAAAGCATCTAAAAGCTTCCTGATCCAAGAAAGCGAGAGTAGCTCCTGCGAGCTCACAGCAGAAAGGTCGGTGAATCGGTCGTTGACCTTCTTTTGAAAGGCCTCGAGCTCCAAGTCGAGGGTGGAAGGCTCGTGAGTGTCTCCCATGGCATGTATCTGTTCACGTCGGAGGCTCAAGAGTGATCGTCCGAACGCCGCCGCAGCTGAACCTGGAAAATCCGCCGTTGCTGGCATTATAAGATTACATAAAGTAGCATCAATAAGAAAATTAACGGATTGGGGGGGAGAAAGAGCAAAAGTACAGTTGATTTGGGAATGAGAAACCCTAGAGAGACAGGGGGTAAATATAAGTATGGATATGGAATTGGCACTCGGCACTTGACCGCGTCTGCTCAAAAGAGAGAAAGTTATTGCTTATGGTTTAACAAAGCATCTGCCAAAATTTAAGGTTACACGCGCCACCTTTATGGAATCGCAAGAAGGGAATAAGAGAGAGAGTTATACTTATCTATGTACGGATCCAATCAGGACCGTTAATTGGGTAGAGCCTCAACTATTTGGGTCTGTTGGCTGGCCGCGTAATTTTCAGAGAGACTTGGTCTTTAGTTTCTTTTTCGTTTTAGAAGCCGAGGAGAGAGAGATCTCATTTCACGCCACGCGATATTCCTACATCGTATTGCGTTGCAATTGAATCGTACCCTTTTCTCTTAAACTATATGCGTAATATATAAAATTGAAATTATAACGAGTAGTACTACAGGAATATGTCAACAGAAAGTGACCGGACTGAAGAGGAAGAAAAGATATAACATTAATAATTTCCGGTAAGGGATCATGTTTTTATGTGACTCTCATTCTCCATGCTTCGTTTGTTCTATTTTTATGTGACTCTCATTATTCATGCTTTGGTCTAATCATATATATGAATCTTCTGCATTCATTACTTTAATTCTTATATATGAAGTTTGAAGTTGAATCTTCTACATTTGTTACTTTAATGTACCCCCAATAAACAAACAAGAATAATGTTCAAGAAAAGTTAGAATCTTTCATTAAATAAAAAAAAACAATCTAAATAATAGATTCTAAGGTTCATCTCATCTAAATTTATAACCCATTTTAGTTCACAAATATACAAAAATCTAACAATAAATAATAAAGAAAATAAGATAAAATAATGAGTTCTTATGGATCTTGGATCTTGATATTCTTGGTTGATTCTTAATGGACTTTTTTGCTCTTCTCCAATATTGCTTCCTCTTTGATATGTTCTTAAATCTCCTCCTGCCGTCCTCTCATCCTTCAACTTTTCTTGGATCCAATTTTTAACTAGTTTTTGGTCCTCCCAAAAGGCTCTCCTTTCTTTCTTTTGAGTCTCTCTCCTTTTAATGCTAAGAAACCCTAAACTTTTGATCAACACAAGACTTAGCATAGGCCCATATTAATCTTATATTGCTTCATTACTCCATAGACTTCTTTTCTATCAAAAAAGTGTTTTTGTTGTGCTACTAAAAGTGGAACCATATTTAAGGTTTGTTCCTTTATGTGGCAAATTATCAGAGAAGAAAAATACACATGGGTTGGACATAGGTTGAGTATAAGGCCTTATTTGGGACATGTTTCTTCATCTGACAAGTTGTCAAAGAATCATTATGCACCATTAATTTATAAAGGTTAAACACAGTATCATATAGCGGTCATTTTGGTGAATATAAGGCCATGTTTAAACCTTATTCATGTAAAATCACTTTAAAACTT
Organism: Erythroxylum brevipes; assembly: GCA_027479065.1. Classification (NCBI taxonomy): domain Eukaryota; kingdom Viridiplantae; phylum Streptophyta; class Magnoliopsida; order Malpighiales; family Erythroxylaceae; genus Erythroxylum; species Erythroxylum brevipes. The sequence continues at coordinate 24,535,320 of JANIHY010000006.1, read as the reverse complement.
CACTTTAAAACTTCTCTAACTTGCCTAAATTCACTCATTCTTTATTAAAGAGCTAAAATAAGGCCTTTATAAACTAAATTAAGTACCAATTTGTATAAAATCCATCAAAACATAAGCTAAATAATTTCAAAATCATGATAAAAATATAGAGCAATTAGAACTTATCAAATTCTCCCACATGTAAGCATTTTTTTTCCTTAGGAAATTCAATCTCATTACTTATAACATAACAAATCAATGATATCAATTAAGATTCTCTATCCTTCATTCAATTGTAAAGTTCATCAAATTGTTAGGCATTTAGCTACTTGTATCAAGTTATAAGTCAATTCAATTCACTCCTTAATTCTTCAAACTTTAACTCAATCTATAAAATTCAACATAAAGCAAAAAATGAACTGGTAAGAGAAAGATGCTTCGAATTTTAAACATTTGATAACCTTTATTAAATGAAAAGTAAAAACACTAAATTTAAAATAATATAAGAGCATTTAAAAGCTTGTTTGGAAATTCACTTAACCTTTGATGCGAAAGTAAACTCCTTGTTATGAATACTCTTAATTACTCAATTAGGTCATTATTTGAAATGGCTACTAGCATTGCTACTTAATTTTAACCTTTTTTAACTCAGTTTGAAGTCAAGAGTGAATTTACACTATGCTCATTTATTCACTTTTTTTTTCTTTTTGTGGGTGATGATTCTTTATTTTCTATGCTATTTGGGGTTAAATTACTTACCATTAGGCACTTTTATAGCATGTTTTATATGGATTATGTGATATTTTCCTATTTTTAGTTTATTATCTTGTAAGTGAAGATTTTAAGGAGAAAATAAAAAATTGAGTGAAATTTTTTCAACCGTTATCCAATTGAAAAGATTTTGAAGTCATTTGGAATAAATTTAGAAAGGAAATAACTTTGTAAAGACATCATAAGTCAATTAAAGTTTAAAGATGTCAAACATAGATAAGTTAGTGAAAAAGGCCATATAGGCAATAGATTTGCTAAGGAGATAGGTGCCTATTTTTACGAAGTTTAGAGAAGTTAAGAAGCATAACAAGATAGCCAGTATATATGACAGGCATCAAACTCATCATTATCTTATGAAAAAAGTTAAAAAAATGATAGCAATTACAACTTGGTCATGTAAGGTATTAGTTACACATGACTTAATATTGCATAAAAGTTATACTTCAAAATTAATGCTAGTGAGGATGTTGGTATAGTGTCGATTCTCTTACGTAATTTATGAGGACATGTTAACTCTTAATTTTAAGCATTCTAAGACTCCATCTTTGTACCTAAAACTATAAAGGCTCTTATTAGGTTCAACCTGGGAGGCTTTTGGAAGGTGTTTGATAGCATCCTTGCATTTTTTTCATTGATTTATTCTTTCTTCATGTCAATAAGGATCTAGAGCTAGATATGGAAGTAACAAATTTTCTAGTTCTTTTCTTTCATTATTTCCTTTATATTGAGAATGATTTGTTTTGATTTTGCTTTTAATGGCTAGAAACACTAGTTAGGGTTAGGGATATCGTTTTTAATGGACATTTTGATTATTAATGTATGATTTAATTATTTATTAGTTAAATTTATTTGTTATTCTTAGTTGTTTATTTTATAATTGACCACCATAGATTTAATCACAAAGATTATATAAAAGAGCGAGAGGTGAAATATGATTTGTCTACTAGGAGACAAACAGTTTAGCGTAAGAGAACAAAAGTAACCTTGACTAATGTGATAAACAAATAAACTAACTATGCCTAACAAATTTGATTAGGTTGAATTAAACTTCGAGAGGCGGCAGTTTTCTAATTGAGTATACTTGTGTGCCTCGAGAGAGAGTATATATAATTTAGGTTAATTTTTGTTTAAACCTAGATAATTAATATAGCATGATAATTGGAATTCCATATAAGTGGACCTCAAAGCCCTATTGTTTGTGTTCAACCAAAGGAGTTTCTAATTGAGGCTTTGATGATAACAAAACATAAGTACTAATAATGAGTTCTAATGTTGTTATTGAGAATGAATATGATAACATAAGTTTACCATATCAAAGGATTATGATAGAAAAATTATGTTTTCAATCTTCAAGATTAATTTCAAGTTAAGAAAAGGATCAAGACACATCAAAAGTATTTCATGTATGACTGATTGTAAGCTTATCTTGATCATCTTTGATAATCTAAGAGGCTCGCCATTCATAAAAATTTCATTTCTTTTCATAACATGAGTATTTACATTCATTAAGAGGCATTAAATCTTTTGATTTGAAGTTAAAAGTCTCTTAATCTTTCAAATAACCATTAGAGAACATTTTAAGAAGTGTTTTTTAATCATATTTTGATTATTCAAATTGTTCTTAAGTATTTGAAGTTGTTAAAATCATATTTTTAGGGTGACTAGTTGTTGAGCAAGTTTTATAATTTATAAAACCCTCAATAATTACAAGCGCACGGGTTGCGAATGTAGTATAAGAGGGGTCGATCCCACGAGGAGGGTGACCAATCTAATCCTATGATATCTATGACTAAGAAAATTTAAATGACAAAAATAAATTTTCACAAGAAAAGTAAATTCGAGAAATTGATTGGGAAGAATTGTAATTCAGAAATTAACACAAAAAGAAATGAAATTTTGAGCAATACAAAAACACAATGGAAATCAATCAAGAGAAATTAACAAGTTATGAGAGAGGAAATTTTACCTATCATTAATACTAACCTAGCCAATTATGTGTTATTGGGGTGTCGGTTTTAGGTTATCGAATGGCTGATTACTCTCTCTTAAGTTATAATCGTTAAACCCTAAATTGTAAATCCTAATCAAATTATGAAACTTGCAATCTCTTAATTCACAAATTACCCATGATTATAATTAGTTCTTAAGCTTTTTAGTAAACAATCGGATCTTGCACGAGATCTCTCTCTATGAAATTACCGATTAGCGAGGACGCATCGTCTGGTGAGGACGTATCATCTAGTGAGGATGTATCGTCTAGTGAGGATGCTTCGTCTGGTGAAGTCATATCGTCTGGTGATGATGTCATATCGTCTAATGCACTATTCATCTGATCCTATCGCCTAGTCCCATTTTTTGACCCTCTAAGCGATATAATTTGCCTTCAAAGTCTTAATAAAAGTTGTAGATCTGGAAGTCCTCTTTGAAACCATTCAAAGATAACCTTAATCTAAAATCTTTTGTGAAAGTTATCTCAATTGTTCCGAGATAAGTACAATGTGATTGAGGACGTAAGCATGGTTGATTCTTTTGGCCATAACTTCATAACCCAACCTCCAAATTAAGTGATTTTTAAAGCAATAGATTCCTGAAACATTTTCCTATCTCTTAATAAAATCTGTAGCTTTTGGGGCCGATTTGAAAGAGATTGATGGAAGGAAAAAAATTAGGGGTCAGTTGGAGGGGCATAACTAGGTTATGAACATACTTTAGATTTTTAAGCAAATCTTGAGCTATAGAGCTTCGAATGAGAAGGTTTTTGCTTCAAAATAAACTAAAGTCATAAAGCTATAATTGGCTTGAAGAAGTCAAATTGTGATGTTAGTGATGGGCTGCTGTGGAGAAGCCACCCTTGTGAGATGACAACAAAGTGAGGGTTCATTGGAATAACCCTATAAAGAAACCCGCTTACACTTTTCGACTCTAGAATAATAGTTAGGCTTCAAAAATGGGGCCCAATATCTTGTGGTATCAGAGAGAGAGTGTTGGACTCCAAAAATATGGGTTAATGAAGATCACATATTTTGACTCTGAATGTTGGGCTCCAAAATTGGGGTCTAGCATTAAACTCATTTTAAAAAATTATTTATTTAATTGACAGATAAACAGTCAATTGGCTTTTTAGAAAAGCTCTTCTCAGAAAAGCTCTACTGAAAAAAGTTCTATTGATATAAACTCATCCAAACAGGCACTGATATTTAAATTAAGAATAGAAATGTAGTTTGTTCTTATATGAATAATTGATATAGCAATGTAGTTTGTTCTTATATGAATAACTGATAAAATTGCTAAGATTACTTGTAAATTCAGTTCTTCTAAAAAAAGGTAATTCAATCCAACGGTCTTAATACAAACCTTGTAAATTTATGGCTAAGATCGCTTGAATCATAATTGATCTTTTATCAAATATCAGCTATTGAAGTTGAAAGGTTTTTTTCTAGATGAAAATAAAGGAAAATTAAAGGTCATTCTATTCGTTCAAAAAAGAAAAAAATTTCATTTAATCTTTCATCCTACAGTTACTTCTCAACCTCTCATCTCTTAAACTATAACTTTCACCATCTATTTCTCCTCCTCAAACATAACAGATCAAATCACGATCTTGATTCTTGAAGAGAACAGGTAATTATTTTTTATTTCTATTTTTGCATGTAGAATCTTTTCTTTTTAATATCCCAAATTATTATTTTTATTGTTCATGAAATCTACAAATACAAAAGCTTTAATTTTTTATTTTTTTGATCATATGTCAACCTTCATAGACAAGGAACCCGAAAGTGGACAAAAAACTATAGAAGGAGCAATAGTAGTAAAAGATGAAGATGGCACATCACGTAGAATGATAACATGGATGTTTGATTAAGAAAGATGTAGGAAGGCACTTGCTAGAATGATTATTGTTGATGAGTTACCTTTTTGTCATGTAGAGCAAGAGGAGTTTCATGATTTTTGTGCAGATATCTAACAAAAATTTAAAGTTCCTTCTCGCGCTACAATGACTAGAGATTGTTATGCACATTACTTAGAAGAGAGAAAGAAGATGAATGAGTTTTTTAAGAAATTACCTTCCAAGGTTTGTCTTACTATAGAAACTTGGACATCATGTCAAAATCTCAGTTATATGTGTCTCACGAAATATTTTATTGATGATGATTGGACATTATGCAAAAGAATTATAAACTTTTGCCCAATTTCTGGTCATTCAGGTGATACAATTGGTACAACTATTGAGATTTGTTTGGTTAGTTGGAATATTTAAAAAGTATTCACCATAACGGTAGATAATGCAACTTCAAATGATGTAGCTATTCAATACTTGAGAAAAAGAATTAATAGTTGGAAGGGTGGTGTATTGAAAGGTGAGTTCATACAAATGAGATGTGTTGCACACATCTTAGGTTTAATTGTGAAAGAGGGGCTGTTAGAATTGGGTGATTCAATCATTAGGATTCGCAATGCAGTGAAATATGTTCGGTCTTCTCCTGCTAGAATGGCAAAGTTCAAGTCTTGTATAGAAAAAGAGAAAATAGACAGCAAGAGTATTGTTTGTCTAGATGTTGAAACAAGATGGAATTCTACTTATTTAATGTTAGAGCCAGCTTTGAAATTTCAGAAAGCATTTGATTTATTGGAGATTCAAGATTCTAAGTATGTTGAAGACCTTTCTGAAAATAAGAATAGCAGAGGTGAGAATAAAAATAATAAAGGTGTTCCTAGTGAAAGTGACTGGGAGTACGCACGTAACCTGCTGCCTTTTCTTTCTATCTTTTATAATGCTACTTTAAAATTGTCTGACTCTCATTATGTAACTGCTAATGAGTATATGAAAGAAATTTTTAGCATTGGGATGGTTATTTCAAAAAGATGTGGACTTGGTGATTTTAGTGCAAGAAACATGGCTTTGAGGATGAAGAAGAAGCATGATAAATATTGGGGAGATGTTAATATCAACTGCATATTGTTTATTGCTACCGTTCTCGATCCACGCTACAAATTGAATTATGTGAACTTTGTGATTGGTAAAGCATATGATGATGTCAAATCTGAGCAGTTGTGTGAAAAAATAAAAATTACTTTAGATTTGATGTTTGATTTCTACCGATCCTTCATGTCTTTTCCTATTGTACAATCAAGCGTCCAATCTCAAGCTTCAAGTGATATGGAAGTTGATAACGTCAAGGATGTTGTAGGATTTTTGGATAATATTTTTGAAGAGCAGGAGGCTAGTCAAGCAAGTGGGGAAACCAAAAGTAAGCTAGATAAATATTTAGCTCAAGATTGTGAACCCAAGGACAAGACTTTCAATGTCTTGAGTTGGTGGAAACTAAATTCTACTAAATATCCAGTGCTTGCTTCAATGACTCGAGATGTTTTAGCTATGCCTGTATCTACTGTTGCAACTGAGTCGACTTTTGGTACAGGTGGTCGAGTGCTTGATTCATTTCGTAACTCTTTTACTCCAAAGATGATGGAGGCTCTTGTTTATGGACAAGATTGGTTGAGAAAATCATAAGCTTCTCTTTACGTGGAAGAGAAACTTGACCAACTTGAGCAAATTGAATCAGGTAATATAATTTACTTTACCTTGTTTTAATATACTAATAAATAAAAAATTCTTTTTTCAATTAAAAAAGAAATAACGAGCCTAACTCTTTTTATCCTTTATTTTCTATAGATGTGGCTTCATGTATAATAGTGGATCATCCTACTATCCTATTCGAAGAATAGTTGAATAACAATTTATCTCTTTTTTTCTAGTATGGATCTTTTATAAAACATTGTTTGGCTTGTTTTTACTTTGTTTGGGTTTATCACAGTAGATTAATTTTTGATGGATTTTATATGCATACTTTTATGAATAATTTGTATCTATTTTCACCAAATAGTTTTATAATTTTTTTGTCATATATATTGATATGAATAAGTTTTGGTTACCCTGAGAACCGAATCTGAAAATAGGTTAACCGATCGTATAGTTTCTTTAGATTCAAGTTCAGGTTCAGGTTCGTGAAATTGCAGAACTTGACATTCAGATTCAAGTTCAGATTAGTTATAAATAGGTCAGGTTATCCTACCATGAACACCCCTAACTAGCTATGAAAGACAAATTACAAACTTTGAACAAGCTGAGGTTTCTTAATATCCTAAACAGATGCTCATTGTGCACAAGTGATGAAGAAAGCAACAATAACGTTATTTTTCATTTTCAGTTTGTCTCTAATACATGGAAATCGTTGCTATAAAAATATTACATTTAAGAGGCTCCAGTTGATTGGAATTCGATCAGAAGGTGGTTTACTACTATTTTTCATCCCAATAGCACTATCAAGTGTTTGTTTGAGCTTGTATATGGCCTTTCTAGTCAAAGCTATATGGGAGGAAAGGAATCCTTGAATTTTCCAGGATAAAGCTTAATCTTCACATCGGTTCAATAGTAGGAACTCTTCAACAGATTATTAGAAACTTCTTCAGCCTACACACTATCAATTGCCAAGATCTAGATTACTACAACAGAATATGGAAGGTGTGAGCCAAGTGTGGTTCTAAGTTGCATGAGGTTGTAATGGGGATTGTCTTTTAGATCATATTGCAATTGTAGACTCATGTAGTGCTTTTTGTAGCATGTGTACATTTTGCTTATGTGTTTAATGGCCTAATTTATTACCATTTTCTCAAGAAAGAAAACTTTGGCTACTTGTCACGACTTAAATACGCTTCAAGATTTTTATGCCCACAACTTTAAATCAAGCTTCTCAATGTGGATACATCATTATCAAAATTCAGGTTGATAATTCCATCCTGAAATGAGTCATTAAAAACAAAATTCACCTCTCCATACCTAAGTTATTTCCTCACTAGTAAAGGAATGTATGCAGTATGTGAATTTTTCTGTATCTCCTTCATATGTCATATTAAGTTGAAACCTGATTAAATTCAATTTGATCTATAACTAGTACCGAAACATGAATGTTTATGACCTTGCTCAGTAATTATAAAACATTGTAAACGTGCCTTCCTAACTCATATGCGTAAATGAAATTAAAAATGATAACTAGGGGTAAACATTTAGTTTTATTATGTAGTTCACAGGAGTGTAATCTAATAGTTGGACAATTTTAATTTGATTGTATCAATTTTAACCGTTTAAAGAGAGGAAAGTATATTTATTTCAATGTTTAAATTTTTTATTTAATTTAAAATTTATTTCTATTAATGTTTAATATCGTGATTAACAAAATAATAAAAGATATTTACGTTTTTGACACTTAACAAACATAGTTTCTCTATCAGTTTACATTGATTACTCAATCACATGGATAAATTATTAATAGATATAAACATTCGAATTAAATTATCTAATTTTTAAAAATAACTTAAAATTTATCGTGGAATTGGATAACTCAAAGGATTGATTCTGCCTTTTACCGGCTTAAAGTGACGAAAATTGGAAATAATAAATAATCGAAGTGAACACACCTTACAACAGCCAAAGAAAATCACTTACTGTTAAAAAAAGGAAAAGAAACAGTATCTTGGACGGTAATTAAAGTTCAATACTGAATGTTAGGGCAAAAGGTTACTGACTCGATTTACGCAGTAAATACATCCCCAAACATTTTATATTTGAATTCAATCAAACTCTGCTGTACATTCGATTCCGTCTAGTGTGGGAATTGGGAAATGACCATACGAGTGAAAAAACAAAAAAACAAAAAACTTGTGTATTTACGCCATCAGCCAAAATGCTCAGGAACTCGCACATACGTTTCACTTTTCTACATACAAAAATGTCTACGATCCAGCTTCCTACGTACAATAAACGTCTCCTGGTTTAGTAAACGTCGCCGCCGTCTCTTCTCCGCTTTAGAGACCAAACTAATTGTCCGCAATTCCTACCTTCTCAAACAATACAGGTGTTCCCGGTGAATATACATGTACTCATCATAATCAACAAAACTTATATACATGTCCTCATGATAATCAACAAAACTTTCTTGTTATTCTCGGATGATTCTTTTCAATCTCTTTCTTTTACGGAAGGACTTCCTCGGATACAGGATAATTGCCAGGAATAAGGCAAATGCAAGGCCTACTACCCCACTAAAAGGTTGGAATGGGCGAATCCCAGTAAACCAGAGCGGTGAATTAAGGTTATAGCTCAAAAAGCCACCTGTTTGTAAAACAAAACTTGATGCCATTATCCCAGTGCGCAATCCGATTGGAATAGCAAGATTGCCTTTGCTTCTTTGCCGTAACCCTGCAAGAGCTAAAGATAATAGCCATAGACCAGGCACTGCCCGAAGAGACCTGCAAACCAATAGGGAGATATTTTACAATGTGTCTAGTAGCGACAATCTGAGTTTAACATAGAAAAATACGCATCATGATTACAAAATAGCAGACTCAGCTGAAGTAAAATCTTCCAATGGCATTCTGTTGATGCATTAATTGCTAAATGTGTGCATTCATTTGATTAATCATAGGCCAAGAGACATTAGATGATGTTTGCTAATACAAACACATAAAGACAGATGTGTGACCAGAACAGGATGAAAAGTGACAATTTATATCCCTAGGATGCTCCTAACAGGGACAACCAGAAAGCAAAAGGGAAAGAACTGCATGAAAATTGTAATGTTATAATCCAATAAAGATGAAGAAGATACCCCTGGAGAAGAGAAAATACAAGCCCTGAAATGATAATTCCTTGATGATAACCAAGATTGGTAGCAATCTCTTCAGGTAACCATGACCTGAAAAGCAACTCCTCGACAAGAGCAACACCAGCGGCAGTAATGATTCCTCGACTAGCCAAGAGTGTTAACCGACCAAACACTTTGAGACTTGTCATGGCACCTAAAGAAGGTGAAAGGAGAATTGAAGGCCACGAGAAACTGACACAGCCTACCACAGCATTTACGGACTGTATCGACAACACAAGTGTTGTTCCTCCAATGAATCCCTTAAAGAAGTTGTGGATCTGCAGCCAATGGGTTTAATAGTAAGTAATTTGGCTGATTGAATGATGTCATAAAAGTATTCATCAATCTCCAACACATCCCCTTACGATTATGACAATGAAACAAAATCTGGACCTAAGGTATCTGAAGTACAAGTTATACTAAAGAATGGATAACATTCTCAACAATCTATTAAAAAAAGGCTTCGTTTATCTGGATGATCAATTCACTGCTAAATTTTCAGGAAAAGAATGGACAGACAAAGAAAAGAGATAAAACGGAAGAGAAGCTTAACCCTGTGATCATGAGCTGTTCATTATATTAGCACTGCAAAAGATTAAAACAATTCGCTTTTCTCTCGAAGGTAGGATAAATTTATCCACGGTTCATTTAAGCTTCCATCAGCTGAAAATGAAGCAACTAATTGCCGCTGCAATTACAGAATAAGTGCTATAGAAAATGAAGTGTGTTGTTTCACTAAGAAAATTATTCGTAGTGATGGGGATAACAAAAGATTTGTTAACATTCTTAAGCTAATGTGCATCACTTCAATCATTATCCAAACTCAAGGAATGAAGTCTATATGCTGTTGACATAAAGTTGTCATAAAAATAGCATCCTTGGCCTGAATAGGTAACTAGTCAGGATACATGCATCTTTTACCATTGACAGCGTTATCTAATATTGCCAAGCTAATTAACACTCTCAAGCTCTTCCAAACCCAAACAAATCCATACAGATCAAGATTTTCTATTTCATAGAATGTTAGGTTCCTAGTGTACCTTAGGCGGTGATATCAAATCCAGTCCGTATTGTGCAAGCGGATCTTCATAACCACGTATTCTTTTGCCCCATAACACAACAAGTATCAAAACAGCAGTATAGAGACCGAAAACGCTAACGAGCTCAGCAAATCTGGATGGGCTACCGGTTGTCCAGCTCTGCACAAGTGTTGGGAGCAATGGAACAATGACCGGAGACCATAAAACAAGCATCATTCCGACAAATCCAAGAATCCTTGCAAAAGAATCGTAAAGAATCAGAACTCAATAAAAATTATTTGCAATGTTATTAATAGAATGGAATCATGAAATATTTGTAATCTGTTCTTTCAAGTCCCTCCAACACGAATCGAAATGATTGACCCAAATTGTTCAGTAAACCAGATGATTCCATCAGGGATATGTAATACATATGCAACATTGGAAGGGGAAGGAATTCCTTGCTAAAATCATCATTCAGCAGAAAAAAGATAAATTCTCAATCCAAATAACAAACTTTTGGCTTACTGGAGTTGAATCTTATTTCTCTAGCAATGGATTGAAAATCTGAGAGTTGAGAACTATCAAAGTCAAAACCCTAGTCTTGCTAAAATCCAATAAAGTTAATTATTGAAGACAGATCCTTTTGCCACAGATTTTACACCAAATGATTACTGAACCAAACATTACGTTAAGAATATTGACGAAAGTGACTTATGGATAGTAAAATTATAGCAAAGACAAAAAATTAGAATAAAGAAAAATGTAAAAGTAAGGTATTAGAAGTAGCATTCTAAGCAACTTTAAATACCTCTGGTACAAGGGGCGTTCAGCTATTCGCAGAAACAAGATAAGCCTATCAGTAAGACTCATAGCACCTCGCATACCACCCCAAAGCAATGCAACTTTACCAACTAGCCTCAATATGCCACCCCTTTGCCCCAAGTCAGCTAATATCGCAACCAGCCTGTTATTTTCAACAATATACAGAAACTTCAGGAGAACACAACTATCAGGTAAGCCTGTTTAAATGAGAATTACTAGCGGTCAGATTTTAACCTCTCTTGATCGAGTTCACCATCTTCTTTGATAGGAACCACAGGTCCAGCAACAGACATAGCTTTCTCAGCAAGGCTTGTGACTAGATTGTTATTTTGATTCTTTTCAGATATTGGCTCATCTACCTTGTCAGCCACCTTCTGAGTATTTGCGCTCTGCTTGAAGGGCCTGGATGAAATGTCCACAATTTCCTTTTCATTGTATTGGCCCTTCAGAGTTTGTAAGTGTGACCATAAGGACCAAAGTTGTCAGAAAAAGTAAAAAGAGATACATAATCAGCTAGCATTAATAAACCACAGGAGAAAAAAAAACATCCTAGTTCTAAAAAAATTAAACAGACAGTGAAAGGAATTTTTAACTTTAAGAACTGCAGAGAGATTTGTCTAATCATGTTCATGTAAATGCTTGAAACAAATTAGGAACATTATTTTCTAATCATAGATTTTCACAAAACTAGAATCTTGCAGACCTAGGTTTAAAACCCCATGATAATCATAAACAAAGGACACAAACATAGCTTGTTACCTGTTGTTGCATTAGTAAAGCAGATGCTCCCAGGGCTGCCGTAACAGCACCAACCATAACACTATCACTATTTTTAGTCCTCAACTCAGATTCTTTCATATCTCTGATTCTTGTAGCATTCAACCTTATTACTGGATCAGTTCTTTTGGTAAGTTTTTGATCAATATCCCTTGCACTATATTTTTCGTCAGTTTCATCCCCAAAATTTTCACAACCAACAGACTTAATGCTATTATCATGCCCTGTAGCTACAACGAAAAATTTTCGCAATGCAGCTAAGCTGGTTCCTATAATAACACCAACTGGTAGTAATCTTCTCAGATAACTTGTGGCCAAAACAGCAGAGGAAATGGCCCTCAATATGTGCTCCCCATTGAGAGTACCAATTTTTTCTGAGGTGCAATTTGAGGTAAAATTTTTACCATCCAAAAGCCAAGTGTGATCTTTATCATGTATTATAGCCAATGACACAGCATTTGCTACTTCCTCCAGATCTTTATCAAGATTGGGTTTCATTTCTTTCATGGTAGCTGTACTTAGCTTACGACCTGCTTCAACCTTCAAAGCATCCAAAATAGCACTTTTCACTGTTTGCATCAGCTCTTCCAGTCTATCATCATATTGTAGAGCTTGATCAAAAGTCTGCTCTGTATTATATTCTCCTACAGTTCCATGTTTTTCAGTATCTAATAGTACAAATGGAGGTTCAATAATGTTGTCTGAATCATTCAGTTTTGCAGAAGAATGACCATAAACTTTCTCACCAACCCGATTATGATTTGTAGCATCTCCCTTAGATCCTTCAAAGCTTCCTGGTTGCTCCAAGAGCTTCCATTGACCTTCTTCTGGGAAATAGTCAAGTAATAAAGCAGTTGTTGTATCTAAATCCAATGGTTTAGTCTTTGTAACCTTAGAAAGCAGATATCGGCCTAAGTATCCATTATGTATATAATCACCATACGGGAATGCATTTACACACAATGGAATCTTGCCTACATGTCGATCATTATGATCAGCCAACAAGTTGTTTCCAAGTAATTGGTCATGCTCCTTTCCCCCTCCATTATGGTTATTAGCAGCAATTCCCAGTGACCCATCAGTACCATCTGCACTCAACAAACTAGAATCTGCGGCAGGTTCTTCTTCTAGCCAACCTGTACAAGCAGCCCTACTTGAGTTGCTATTATTCTCATTCTGCTCACAGACAGGGGGATCCTGCAATGCATTAGACTTTATCTGTAAGTCATTTTTACCATCTTGCTTCGCTGTTGCTGGAGGCAAGACACTAGTGTCCCGTTTCTTGAGTGGTAAATCAACTGTTTTATCCTCAACCTTGCTTTCATCTTTGTTATCGGTCTCATCATCTTTTTCTTCTTCCAACTGAGAAATCATATTCTCTATCACACCAAAAACACTGTTGACAGCCACCTGGGTAGAATCATCCACCCCTGCCAGGGCATCCAATGCTTGAGCAACATTGAAAGTTGGGGCGCTAGAATCAGAAACATTCTTATTCTGATCAAGAACAGGTTGAGAGGTTCTACTTTCCTTCTGATGATTATCAATGCCTTCCTTTTCCAATGATTGGGATTCAGAAGATGATTTCATAGGTGAGGAGGCATCCTCAGTCATATTGCCTGCTACTATCTTATTCTGATCAGTTGAAGAAACTAGAGTTTTCTCTTCATTTTTCACAGTGTTGAAATCTTTCTTTATTTCAATTTCAGGTTTCCCACTATCCTGGTCCACTTTCTTGTCAACAATTGCTTCCTCAGTTACATTGGCCTTCCCAGTGCTGCTAGTAAAGTTAACCTTGCCACTAGTATCCAGTGCCCTATCAGCGCAGTCAGGATATGAAGCAGTTTTCTCTTTAGAGTAATCATCAGTTCCAGAAATGTTACCTAACTCATTTGCAATCTTCCTGGCAGAACCAGAATCATCAACTTGCTGACTGCCAGTTGACTGATAAGAAGGACCTGAATCTAAAGGTTTTTTCTTGCTTTCTGAAGGATGAAGCTCTGGTGCCAGTCCATCAGAAGACTTCTCCAACCCAGATTGACTGTCATCAGAACCATTCGGTAACTCATCAGCCCTTTTTGCTATATCTGAAGAATGAGGATCTTTAGATGCACCTTCAACATTTACTTCTCCAACCTCTTCCTGGATCTTTGACTTAAGTCCTGATGATGCATTACGAATCTTACCAAATCCCAGAAGTTCCTCAAGTTTTAAGTTTCTTTGTTGAGCTTGCAGAATTCCAGACACTGCAGTTGTAAGTTTTTCACGAACATCTCCTGGCACAGCATCTTGCAATGCTTTCATAAGTGTCTCTCCTTGACCCACAGCAGTTAAGACCTGCAAACAAGTAGATACTTTCCTTAAAAGATCTTATGCCCAAAAAAACACCCTGATAACCATGATTAATAAGAGGATTTATAAGCAGTGACTCCTTAAATAGTATTAGAGTGCATATATAGTCCCCATGAAAAATTAATCACCTACAAATATTATAACAAAATCAAGTTTCAACCTCCCTCTAACAAACTCACTCATCCGTTTCTCCCTTCTAGCATAGAAAAGCAGTCATGATCTTGCACTAACCAAATCTTAACCAGGAACATTTAACAGGAATAAAGGAAATAAAAACCAATTATCCCTAAAACCGCACCTGAATGGACTAATACAAGCAATAAGGCCAAAGCTAAGTATACCCCGTTGTGTACAGCACAGCAAACATAAATAAATTCCATCCAGTATGTAATACAAAACATGATATGTGGAAAAAGTCGCATTTCTATACTGCAACCAATCCTAGAAGCACTAATAACCACATGCTCTGTTTTTACACTGAATATAAATGACCAAAGATAAAAGAGGCAGTTTTTATAACTATATAAAGTTCAGGTTATTCGAAATCAGTATACATGAATATGGATAATTTGGGTAAAGGGTTCCATGAACCAACAGAACCGACATTCAATACTTTGTAACACCATAATTGATTAGGATTTGCAATTTTGACATTACCTTCCTCTTTTCTTCTTCTGTCAAACAACCAGGCATACTTATATCTAGCATATTCATAACAACCCGTGTTGTTTGCAACACTTCTCCTCTTTCAGAATCCATAGGGTCAGCACCTTCATCTTTGATCAAGTCATCATCAACCTCTTCCATTTCTCTTCTGATTTCCACATTTCCCTGTACATCTTGTTTGGACCTTGAGTGGAGCCTCTCGGCAGTGTCACTATTACTAGACATCTCCTTTGTAGGATACATGGCATAATCATTGCCATTGGCACCTGTTGGGGTAAGATCCAAGAGCTTGTTAGCACCACCTTGCTTGGATGATCTGCCTTCTACAAGAGCCAAGCCTTTTGAAGGGTTGATGGTAACATCTACATCATTTAGAAGAGGATGACGACCCTTCAAAAGCCCAAGTTCAACAGCTGTGAGCCACTGCATTTAACAGGCATGAATGGTTGGATTATGCCAACTTCTTCACCAAAAGAAAAAAGTTGACCATACACGCAACAAAATCACGATGGTAGAAATGAAGTTTCAGATTGGAACATAGAAGAACTATGGAATAATATGGAAGTGATGGCGAATTAAGAGATTAATAATGATGAATTTATGAAGTGACAGTTATAGGTAAAGAAACAGAATTTGTAAGTTATTGATGCATGCTGAATACTTGCAGGCATTTATCAAAAAGTAATTGGAAAGAAAAGAAGCACCTACATGAAGTTGATAGATCAGAAATGGATTGACCAAACAAAAGGTTTGGCTCACCTCAATTGTAAAATTTTGGCACCAAGATTCAGCAACTCTATTACTGGCATTAACACTAGATTGTGTACAAGAAAACAGAAGGAGACTTGTAAATGGATTTTCTGCAATCTGACTGCGTGGAATCGAAAATGGAGGCACAGTCCCATCATCATTCTGATATTTTTCAGAACAAATGGTTAGTTATTTAACTACAAACATTCAAGCAGATTCATAATGCAAAACCTTCAAAGAATTTAGAACCAAAAGAATAAAGCATGCACCTGAATAAAGAGAACAGGAATCTTAACATTCCCAATCACACCCCTAGTGCTGAATGCTGAATAGAAGTCTTCTATTTCCTCAAAACCATATGATACCATTGATATAGCTTTCTCAAAATCACGAACAGATTTGGCAGATATCGCTTTTTCCACATCAAAGCCTTTTGCTTTTCCTTGAAATAATTCCTAGAAATTACATCCAGTATAAGTCTACTCTCATCCAGTATAAGTCTACTCTCACAAATAATTGCTGTTAGAAGGATGGGACTAAATTGAGGGATAACCATGATGAAATATTGAAATTTACCCAAGTGCTGAAACGTCTATTCTAGCTATCAGAGACATAAAGCATAGACATGGAAGAAGATAGACAGTTCTGATGTTTCAGCAACCTTGTTAGATTGCAGGATATCAGTCAGACCATTGGTCAGCATCTGATCCAAAGCACTGTGATAAGGAGAGCATCTCGTTATCTCTTCCAAGTCAAAAGGATTATTGATACATGTAGCAGCAGTGAGAGGTGTTCTATCTCCAACCTCTGCTAGATACTTGGTTAACATGTTTGCACCATATCCCCAGCCAATACCCATCAGTGTAGTCCATGGCCTAGTCTCACTAATGAATTGTATAGCTGTGCAGACATCGTCGCTGTCAGCAGCTGTAAATAACCTACACAAATGTAGTAGTTAAGAAGCCCCTACAATCAACTTCTACTGCTAACAGAACTGCAAAAGAAATCTATAATTTACTCTTCAAACAACACCGCAAATCCATAGTTTTCTCACTCAAATCTCTTATATTGACAGGATACTACTAGACCGTGTTTGGCAATGCAGTTATACTGCGTTAATAATGCAGTTATGCACTAAACATTCTCAAGGTTTCAATCTACAGATTACAAAAAGCAAACAGAGAAATCACAAACATAAGCAAACAGCGAAATCACAAACATATCCTAACACATGTATTCTCTTCTGCACCTTAATTAGCTTTCCTCTAAGTATGTTCACATAATTTTGTTACAGTTTGATCTAGTTGCAAGGTATGAGACTTGAATCCCATACCGATTAAATATAAAGTTGATATGGGATTTATAAGGACTTTGGGCTCTCCACCCTCATAAGCTAGCTTTTGGGGTGCGGCTCTCCTAAAGTCTTTATCAATTGGTATCAGAGTCGGTCTTGGAGTGGTGGCCCACGGAGTGGTAGCTTGGGAGTGCCAGCCGTGACCAACGTGACCGTGACCAACAAGAACCTCAGAGTGGTGACCCATGGAGTAGTGACCTGAAAAGTGTCAGCCGTGATCAACATGGCCGTGACCAATGAGGACATTGGTCCTTATGGGGGGGACGAATGTTACGGTTTAATCTAGTTGCAAGGTATGAGACTTGAATCCCATACCGATTAAATACAAAGTTGATATGAAATTTATAAGGACTTTGGGCTCTCCACCCTCATAAGCTAACTTTTGGGGTGTGGCTCTCCTAAAGTCTTTATCAAATTTCTAGTGAAAACACCAGGTTCTAAATCAAATGGCAAGACAAGCTCTGAGATGAAACCAAGAAATTACCAAACTACCAACTGCCCCAATACGCAACAAAGCAGTTAAATCATCAAAATCGAACGAATAAGATGCACTCACCGAGCATTTGTAAGCGGAGAACCGGCACATCCTCGAGGGTTCATTACAACTGGAAAATACCCGCGCGTGAGCGCTTCGCACACAAACGATCTAACACTCTCATCCATACTTCCTCTGGTTGTTCCAGGAACCAACAGCAAAGTAGTATCCAATCCGCGTTCCTCTTTCAACTCCAAATTCGCCGGCCAATCAATCGAAATGACACCACCATCCTGTGTACTGACACACACTCTCTGATACTTTAATTTCTCCGCCAATCCACCATTTCCACTCTCTTCACTCTTCACCTGAATCCCCCCACTGTTTAGCCTCACAAAGTGCCTCTCCTCTTCAACCAACTTCTCGTTCACGTCCTCCAAAAACTCGCTCCCTTCGAAGGATATAGAAGGACATCGCAGCAGCACGAAACGGTTAAACGGAGTCGGACTGGTGACCAGAATCCACTCGCCGACGTCGAGCAATCTCCTGGATCGGTTATCGTACTTGGACCGAGAGAGATACAGAGATAAGCCGGAGGCGAGCCCTAGGGCGGGAGCGAGAAAGTCGAGAGCCGCTGGGGAGGAGAATTGCGAGAGAAAGTTCTGGAAGGGGTCAAGTAAGTTACAGCGAAGCGCGAGGTTTCTCGTGGAAGGTTTGACGCGACGCCGTTTGTAGTGGCGATGAAAGTGGTGAGTTTGGACGGGGTATTTTCGAAAGAAGAGGAGTTCAGTGGTTTGCGGCGGTTTAAGGTGGAGACGCTCGGCGTTCATTTGGAGGTTCTTTTAGGAGAGATTGTTGTAGCGTAACGGATGTGATGAGTTTGAGAGAGAAAAAGGAGGGTAAGACAAGGACTTAGAAAGGGAAAGAATAGCAAAGTTTTGAAAAGAAACGGAAGGTGATAGCTTGTGGTGGTGGTCCGGCCGTTCGCGGTGGTGGGGCTTTGCTGATTCTGCGTCTTGTATTGCGGTTTACCCGCCAAGATTCCACGTACGGCTTCAGTTTGTCGTTGGTGCGGCCGAAAAGCTGTAGCATGGGATTATCAAATTGAGTTCTCCAGCTTATGATCTTGGGCCCATATTACTAAATTAAGAAAACATGTAACAAATATATTTTTCATTAATTCTTCAAACATGTAACAAATATATTTTTGAAATAAAGGCAACTGGGAATCTCAATTAACTAACAGCACTTCCTCCAACTTTACATAAATTTTGTCTTTTGCTTTCTTCCCTAATCCTAAGTTGATTTGCAGATATATGCTTTTAATGTTAGGTTATCTTGAAGTTTTATCCCCTGTAATATGGGTAGTGATTCAGAAATTATGAACATTACAAGATTATATTTGCAATATAGATTATACTCTTCTCTTTCCTTAGCTAATACATACTAAATTGGATAATACTAACTTCAACAAAGCATTACTTATTGACAAAAGTTGTTTAGTAACAAACGAAATTCTTACTATATAGCTCGAATTAAAGCTAGCAAAACCCTCCTCGAATGTAACACTATAGTCAAGCTATTCCTACTCCTAACATTACTCAAGATTTCTGATTCGGTTATATATGATTAAGACGCTTTCGTTTGCCTTTGTATGTCTTTTTATATAAAGTGAAAATTCAAGGTTATTATTTTTTAATGTACAGTAGGTCAAAATTTGAAAGTAAGTAATAATTGGTCAATTATACAACTCAAGTAATTTATAAATTTAACTTTATACAAAATCTCAAGTTTTAGTCCTTTAGATCCTATAATTAAGCAATATTTTTTCTACATAATTTGGTAATTATATAATTTTGTAATTTCTATTTAAGAAGCAGGGGAAAAGGTAAGTTTCTTAATTGCCTTATACACAACCAATGACGTGCAAAGTGATGGATAATTTCGGTCTTGCAATTTAATTCCACTTCTATGTAGTAGTTACAAGCATGTACTCTTTATTCTGAAAAAAAAAAGTATGTACTCTGAGAGAAATCACGTCGCCTTATTCTGGTTAATAAATATGTTGATGTGGCTCAAATTTTTTTAATCAATGGCTCACGAGTACTTGGAGTCATATTAACTCCATGTGTTGTTGCACAGGCCATCATTCAATCGCTACCATATGCATCTATAACAATCTTCAATTAATGCCAAAATTGCATTTTTTGCAATCTAATTAGAAATATACATTCAGTATAGGAAAAGTATAGCAAATAAATTGGATTATTTAAAAAATTAAATTGAGTTTCTAGGAAACTTTTAATATTTTAACTCCTTTAATTTAAAAAAATAGTTAATTACTAAAAAATTCAAACTTTACTAAATTTATAATTATAATCTAAACTTTGAAAAATGAAAACAAAATAATCGAACTTTTAATTTTTCGTAAAAATAACCCGACATTAGGCTCTACGTTAACAGTGCTAATATGGCAAGTCACGTCAAATGTTATAAATTTCACGTGAATGTTAAGTGTGTATAGTTTTTCATGGTTGATGTTAATCTAATTAAGATTAAAGAAAAATAAGAACACAACTTAACTTAATCTTCCTTTTTTCCCAATTTTCTCCCATTTGGTGGTTCTTTAGTTCTCCCACTTGCTTCCGCTTCTTTTTTTATACCAAGATTTGTTTCCCTTCTTATCTCTCTTTTTGTATCTCTTTTTGACTTCTCAAGCAACCTCCCCTTATCTGATGTCATTCTTTTGTTTTATTTCCAATTTGCAATTTAACAAACATTGATTCCAATAACCTCTTAACTACTTGATTTTTGTTGTCTTCTCTTCCTACACTTCTTTTATGGTAATGATTTTCTGTCTCATTAAACTCTCTCTTATCTCTCTTCTATAAGTGACCTTTCCTCTCATACGACATCACTTGTTTAAATATGAATATAATTGTAATTTTCACTTTTTTCACTTAGTATTTTTAACATAAATATAGTTGCAATCTTTACTTTGTTTATATGGTCTAAACACTATTTGTTTAAGTTTTGAATGCCAATTTTATTTGGAGCTAAAGTTAATTATCTTGTATTTTGTTCTAAAGTTGTCAACAAAAACTAATGTTAGGTAATTCATATGATATGTAATAAGAAACAATTAATGCTTGAGATATTTAACTTTTATCCATACCTTATATGTAATTTTCTTGTGTTTTGATTACTACATGTTGATTCCAATAACCACGTACTAAACAATAAGCATAGTTAGTCTGAAGACATCACTTTGTTTGGTGTCAAGGTTTGTTTGTGATTCATTTGTAATTCCTCACTTTTTGTTTGCAGATTTGTAATTTTTTTTTCATTTATTTTTTGTTGTGTAAACATCTTAGCACTCTTATTTATATGTTCTTAGACTTTATGATGTGAGTGATTTTAGTTATGATAAAACTTCACCTCCAATTTGCTTTACAAATAAATAGTGGAACAAACTCTATGTCTTTATAGGATCTTTCTCTCTTCCTAGTTTCTTTTGTTTCGTGGTATATTAAAGAGGCTTGAAATGGAAGGCACCCTATAAGATTTGGATTTGTTTCCCGCGTCATATTATGTAATTTGCTTTGTATTTCCTTTTATATATAAAAAAAAGAGGCCTGAAATGTATATGGGGTAGGTCTTGCAACTAGAGATAAACACACAATCACCCCATAGATGGTATTATCAGTGAAGATACTTAAGGAGATATGTTATTCTAACTTACATTTGACACACTTATAATATATATTTGGAAAGTATTGTATCTAAAAAACTAAAGGGGTTAATTGTTTTGCAAACTTTCCGCAAACTTCTTTGGCACTAACAAAATAAAAACAAGCAAAACCGAAATAATAAAAATACTGTAAATTTGATAATGCAGTTCGACACACCTTACCTACATCTGCAGGGCTCTCACCCAGCTTTATACTTTCACGAAAGTACAATAGATTTACCTAAGGCTTTATTGAACCGACACTACTCAACCCTTGACACTATCTCTCAACCTTATTTTTTGTGAAAGAATTTCACAGTCAATAGTACAACCGTCTCGTACTAACCTCAACAAAGGATTTTCTCAAAACGATGATTAATGATAATGAAATAAACTAAACAACTCAGGTGATTAAATAAAATTCAACATAAACGACAACACTTGAGAAAGAAGAGAAAAACAACTTCCCGATAGGTTCAGCTCCCCTAAAATAGATCTGAAATTTGTCACCATGAAATATAATCATTTATCCATCAAAACGTTATAAATATTAAAGCTGCAAAATTCACAATGAGTGCTGAAATTTTTCTGAAAATTTTTTCACACAAATATCATAGAAAAATCAGCTGTCAAAACTGCACATACTTCACAACAGAATAACCCAATGGTAGTCGTTCAAAACTAGAAAAATGCAGCTCTAAAAATCACACTAGTATAGCAACTTTTCAGCCCACTTAGACGTCATCCTTGACAGAAAAAGAACTAATAATAGGATGGATTAATTATAAATGTGAAGTCAATAGTGCTATACTCCAATCCAATCGACAACCACAAATCTAAGAACTTTCAGCAGAAAATCCATCAACAATGCAAAACAAAAAGAATATCCAACTATAAAGACATCAATGACAAGTGTAAAGCTACAAAATCAAGGCCATTTATACAGAAAATCTGAGACTTAGATTGTCACATGCCACCACTACACAAGCAATCTTACAATCTCCATTCCACACCTAGCGTGATCCACACAACAGCAACATAATATGCTCATCAACGCTCAATCAACCAATCAAGACACCCATGAAGACGACTCACCCAAGCCTGCCGTTTGTTTACCAATTTTCTTAATATATGCCGCAAGCTCTTATTTTCTTCAGACACATAACCTATGCAACTTCAGTGACTCACACATCTTCTATTGCCACACACACACCACTAGGTCACCTCATGATGCGTGTTTTAATGGACTTTTATATTAAAACAAAGATGTGGACAACACTAACTTTAGTGATTCATGACAATTGCTTAAAGAGAGTTTATCTTCACCATGCAATAGCAATTTTCAATTTACCAAAACTCAATAGCCAATTAACACACACCACATCTATGCCACACACTTCCCACGTTAACTCAATACTGCATATGCATAATCCTTCACATAATAAAAGTCCCACTTCAATTCAAACATGCAACAACTTCATCTTTTTAATTTCATCAATATGCAAAATCCACCACAAGTTATATCTTATATGTCCAATTAAAATGCCAAAACTAAATAAAATATATATACAATATATCCTAACAATCTCCCCCTTTTTGACATTTTTGTCACAACTCTAGAACTCCAAATAAATAATCATAATTGCACATATAAAGATTAAATTCACAATGCTCTCCATTAATTAAATATCAAGTTCCAAAAAATTAAACATCAAGTTTCAAAGAGCATCACAATTATCCAAACATTCAAAATTTTCCCTTGGGACAAAAAGATGTCAAAAAGTACGACAAATAGTCACGCATATACCTTAAAATCTCCCCCTAAATGGAACATTCACCATCAACAATCTGATGTCTCCTCCTTGGGACAAAAATATAATCATAATAATCACCAATAGATGCAATGGAAGAATTATAAGCACGCTAATAAAAAAATTACCATCACTCAAAATACTGAGAAATGTACCCGAAAGATAGAGAGATACCCAAGAGAGATCTATACCGATGAAGGAGCTGAGGAGTCTTCGGTGGAGACAAATAGAAGTCACAATACAAACTACTAAAAAGATAAGACGACAATAGCTATATAAAACTAAAGAATTTTTTTATTTTGTTTTAAACAACACAAAAAAATACTTCAAAAATGTAAAGCACACTGTCCCCCATCGAAGAATCTCAAACCTGGTCTTTTTCTTTGGCTCGAATGAAGATGTGTAACACAAGTAGCCTGCAAGTTCTTGATAATCAATCCTTTTTCTTTCTCTTGTTTTTCTTCTTTCGCTGACATCTACAATGTCATTTTCTACTAGATGATTTCTTCGGATTCGAGATGAAAAATCTCGATTCAAATCAGCTTCTAGTATTTTGGGTGATTCATTATCCGAAGTAGTTGAAAGTTCTTCAATTCTTGCAGTTACTTCCTTAGCAGTAACTAACTGCAGATCAGTTCACTAACTGCAAATTTGGGCAATTTCTTGTTTTTCCTTCACTACTTTTTTGTGCTTGTACTTGATCCTTTCTAATCCAAGCTTACTTTGAGACCATGGGATGTTGCTGGAAATTTAATGGAGAATGTCTAGATTTTCGATTTTGACCTCTTTGAAACATTATTTGTAGTAACTGATAATCTCTTGGCCTTATATGTCCAACGACTCCACAAAAGTGGCATGTGGGTATAAATCTTCGATTCTTTCTTGATGTTTCTTCTTCTCGAATAGATTTGGATATGTCATCTTTCTTCTCATTCACTTTAGAGCACTCACCTTTATAGCTAATGCCTTGAAGATCCCTTTTAACTTTACCAATTTCTAACAACTTTTCTAACTTTTCGGTACCTCTATTTAATATTCTCAATCCCTTTTCGGTATTTACTAATTTCATTCTAACTTCATCAAGCTCATTTGATGTCAACATCAAATTCTTTTCTAACTCTTGTATGATGTCCTTCATGGAAAGATTCTCTTCCTTCAATCTTTTATTCTTTCTATGCGTTTTCACCCATTTTTCATACATAGCTTTGTAATTCTCGTAAATATTCCCTTTTTGATCATCTAGGCCTGTACTGTCGCTGCCATAATTTGATATTGGATCTTGAGTTGGATTGTTTTAAAAAAATTTCGATTTTTCCTCTTTTCAACCTTCAGTTACTTCCTTTTCAGTTACTGTTAAGCATCTAACTGGACTTTTGCGATGTAAGGTAACTAACACAGCATCATTTACTATTTCTTCTTCGCTACCATATTCACTCTTAGAATTATTTTCAATCCAGGTGCTTGTGTAGGACTTTCCTTTTTTCTTCTTCACAGTATTGGCACATTCGGATTAAATGTGTCCGAAACCTTGACATTCATGACATTAGATTCTCCTTGCCTTTCATTCACACTTTTATGTCTTGAGTTGTTGTCTTTAATTGTTACTCGAAGAACTTCCACCATATTATCCAAAGTCGAATCTGTCCTTCTTCATTCTTTTCAGCCATTTACCAAAATTTCGTGTGAGTAGTACCAAGTCTTCGTTTTCATCTGATTCATCTTTCGCATCATTCAAACTTTTTCTAGTTTTCACCTGTAGTGCCTCTCTTGTAGCCATGTTTGTGAAACTAGGATCTGCACCAACTTGCTACCAAGTTCTGAATCAGTGACCTTGCTCTGATACCAATTGAAAAACCAAAGGGGTTAATTGTTTCGCAAACTTTCCGCAAACTTCTTTGGCACTAAAAAAATAAAAACAAGCAAAATCGAAATAATAAAAATACTAAAAATATGGTAACGTAGTTCGGCACATCTTGTCTACGTCTGCGGGGCCCTCACCTAGTTTAATACTTTCACAAAAGTACAATAGATTTACCCAAGATTTTACTAAGCAGACACCGCTCAACCCTTATACTATCTCTCAACCTTACTTCCCATGAAAAAATTTTATAGTCAATATTAACGACCGTCTCGTACTAACCTCAATAGAGAATTTTCTCAAAACAATATTTAATGATAATGAAACAAACTAAATAACTCAGGTGATTAAATAAAATTCAACATAAACAACAACACTTGAGAAAGAAAAGAAAAATAACTTCTCAATAGGTTTAGCTCCCTTAAAATAGATCTGAAAGTTGTCACCACGAAATATAAACGTTTATCCGTCGAAACGTTATAAATATTAAAGCTGCAAAATTCATGATAAGTGCTGAAATTTTTCGTGCACAAATACCATAGAAAAATTAGCTGTCAAAACTACATACACTTCATAACAGAATAGCCTAATGATAGTCGTTCAAAGCTAGAAAAACACAGCTCTAAAAATCACACAAATGCAGCAACTTTTTAGCCCACTTAGACTTCATCCTTGACAGAAAAGAACCAGCAATAGGATGGATTAATTATAAATGTAAAGTCAACAATGCTATACTCCAATCCAATCAACAACCACAAATCTAAGAACTCTCAGAAAAAAAATCCGTCAACAATGCAAAACAAAAAGAATATCCAGCTGTAAAGACATCAACGACAAGTGTAGAGTTGTAGAATCAAGGTCACTTATGCAGAAAATCTGAGACTTAGAATGTCACATGCTACCACTACACAAGCAATCTTACAATCTCCATTCCACACCTAGCGTGATCTACACAACAGCAACATAATATGCTCATTAACGCTCAATCAACCAATCAAGACACCCATGAAGACGACTCACGCAAGCCTGCCATTTTTCATCAATTTTCTTAATATATGCCGCAAGCTCTTATTTTCTTCATAGACACATAACCCATGCAACTTCAGTGACTCACACACACATCTTCTATTGTTGCACAAACACTACTAGGTCACCTTATGATGCGTGTTTTAATGGACTTCTATATTAAAACAAAGATGTGGACAACACTAACTCTAGTGATTCACGACAACTACTTAAAGAGCGTTTATCTTCACCATGCAATAACAATTTTCAATTTACCAAAACTCAATAGCCAATTAACACACACCACATCTATGCCACACACTTCCCACGTTAACTCAATACTGCATATGCATAAATCTTTCACATAATAAAAGTCCCACTTCAATTCAAGCATGCAACAACTTCATCTTTTTAATTTCATCAATCTGCAAAATTCGCCACAAGTTATATCTTATATGTCCAATTAAAATGCCAAAATTAAATAAAAGATATATACAATATATCTTAACAGTATCAACATTTGACACATTCATAAAGTACATTTGAAAACCAAATGATTAAGAATTGTTAGTTTTTATTGCACAATCTTTTCATTATGTGCACGAAATCAATAATTGGTTTTGAGCATTAAATCGGGGCCTAGAATCCATTGCTATGTTTTTAATGTAATTTCTATTGGTGTTCCTCTATTAATGTTTTCCATTTTATAGGCGATCAATTTTGTAGACATGTTCACTTTTAATGGTGATGTGATCCTTTGTAGAAAGTTTGTTTCTAGTGGTCCTCTAGTATAATTTGATGTATTGTTGATTTGTTTTTAATCTTTGTCATATATTTCCACTTGTAGACTTTTGATCTTTGTCATCTTTTTCCACTTGTAGACTTTTGATATTTGTCATATATTTCCACTTATAGACTTTTGATCTTTGTCATCTTTTTCTAGTTATTTAAAAATAAGCTAGTTATTTCCTATACAACCAGTTTCACAAGTCATAACGCTAAAATCTTCCATTAGTTTCTCTATACATTCATGTTTATATTTTTGAAAGCATATCTTCTCTAATTTCTATTATTCAGTTTCTACCTCTTGTACCTTTTTAGAGTTATGTTTCCATATTTTTACTACTAATATGTTTTATCAAAAACCAATGATACAATTATTTATAACACAATTGTTGGTAAATTTTGAATTTTATTATGGTATGGTGTTGGAAAGACCTGAAATCAATAAATATGTTGAGGGAAATATTGAAAGGAAGAAGAATATGGGCGTTGATGAACTTAAAATACTAGTTTAAAAAGAATTGTTAGAAGAAAAAGGGCATAGAGTAGTAACTATTCTTTGTGTTTGGGCTTCCCTCCTTACTAGGGATAATCTTTGATTCACTTAGATGCTTATGTATTGGGATGATACAATAATTGAGACATATACTTGAAGGATTGAACGTAAACTACTATCTCAAGTTCCTTTTCAAAACATAGCATCAAATAGGTGTCAATAAGTAGAATTTTACCTATTAAACTATAGATATATATGTAATGTTCTTGCATCTTATAGTTTCTTAATCAAATAACCAAGTGAAAATTTATAGAATAATGATAGGCTTGAAAAACTGAAGCACTAATAGAATAACAAACTCTTATACACATCATCAAAGGCTCTTCCAAATTGTCATAATCTATATTCCAATTGAGCTAGTGCAACTCTGAAAACCTATTAGATATATGAAAATATGTCAATACTAGAGTTAGAGACATCAGACGCCCAAGAAATATAATCACTTGGGACCTATAAAATAAGCATATTAGAGTTATATCAAGTCTACATTATTTTAAGAATCAATATACATATTCATCTCTTGTGAGCAATAATAAATCTTACGGAAAAGGCTCTTACCTTAATGCACAAAAGATGTCTGACATAATTTTTTACAATCACACACTCATAACATATATTTGGAAAGTATTGTATCAATGTTTGACACGTTTCTTAAATTACATTTGAAAAATCAAATGATTAAGAATTGCTAGTTTTTGTTGCGCAATCTTTTCATTTAATGCATGAAATCAATAATTAGTTTTGATCACTAAATGGGGTCCTAGAATCCATTGCTATGTTTTTAAAGCAATTTCGATTAGTAGTCTCTATTAATCTTTTTCACTTTATAGGCGATCATTTGTTTGGACATGTTCACTTTTAATGGTGATGTGATCCTTTGTAGAGAGTCTATCTCTAGTGATCCTCTAGTAAAATTTGTTGTATTGTTAATTTGTTTTTAATCTTTGTCATATATTTTCACTTGTAGACTTTTCATCTTTTTCATCTTTTCCAGTTATTTCCTATACAACTAGTTTCAAAAGTCATAATGCTAAAATCTTCCATTAGTTTCTTTGTACATCTATGTTTATATTTTTGAAAGCATATCTTGTCTAATTTCTATTGTTCAATTTCTACCTCTTGTACCTTTTTAGAGTCATGTTTCCATATTTTTACTACTAATATGTTTTATCGAAAACCAATGATACAATTATTTATAATGCAAATGCTAGTAAATTGTGAATTTTATTATGGTATGGTGTTGGAAAGACGACATCAATAAATATGTTAAGGGAAAGATTGAAAGGAAGAAGAATATGGGTGTTGATGAACTTAAAATGCTAGTTTAAAAAGAATTGTTAGAAGATAAAGGACATAGATTAGTAATGGTTCTTTGTGTTTGGGCTCCCCTCTTTACTAGGGAGAATCTTTGATTCATTTAGATGCTCATGTATTGGGATGGTACAGTAATTGAGACATATACTTGAAGGATTGAACATAAACTACTATCTCAAGTTCCTTTTCAAAACATAGTATCAAATAGATGCCAACAAGTAGAATTTTAACTATTAAACTATAGATATATATGTAATGTTATTGCATCTTATAGTTTCTTATTCAAATAACCAAGTGAAAATTTTGTAAAATAGAATAATGACAGGCCTAAAAAATTGAAGCACTAATAGAATAACTAACTCTTATTTACAACATCAAAGGTTCTTCTAAATTGTCATAATCTATATACCGATTGAGCTAACGCAACTCTGAAAACCTATTAGATATATGAAAATATATCAATACTAGAGTTAGGGACATTAGACACCCAAGAAATATAATCACATGGAGCTTATAAAATAAACATAAAATACACATGTTAAACTTATATCGAATCTGCATTATTTAATGAATTAATATACATATTCAACTCTTGTGAGCAACAATAAATCTTAAAGATAAGGCTCTTACCTTAATGCACAAAAGATGTCTAACATAATTTTTTACAATAACAAATCTTCAATTCATTTACCAATACTAAATACCTATATGAAACCTAT
>JANIHY010000006.1:24421203-24433639 GCA_027479065.1 Erythroxylum brevipes | reverse complement strand
GATCGTAGCACTTCCTTGCTGTGGGATATGCGTCGGAACGACCCACGGGCGTCCCGGTGTGTACCCTACGGTAAGGGGGCGCTACAATATTGATGGACTTTATGAGGCTAGGTTTTAGTCCTCAAGGAGTTACAAGGCCAGTGATTTAATCCAATAATTTCGAGATCAAGCTGGCACTCCTTAATATACTTCAGAGCAGTGTGCAGTTTTATGGCTATCCAACTAAGATCCGAATGCCCATTTTGCAAATTTCTTAGAGATTTGTAATACCTTCAAGTTTAATGGTATGTCGGATGATGCCGTGAGGTTGAGATTGTTTTTTTTTTACCTTAAGAGATTGAGCAAAGGCATAGTACAATTTACTCATTACAAGTCAAATCATTACTTGGGAGCAGCTAACCCAAACTTTCTTGGCTAAGTACTTTCCTTTGACCAATACAACAAGAATCATCAAAGAGATCACAAACTTTCAACAAAGCGATGGGGAGTCATTGTATGAAGCTTGGGAGAGATTCAAGGAATTACAAAGGAGTTGACCTCACCGCAACCGTCCGAGGGAATTTCTTTTGAAAACATTCTACAATGGTGTGACTAAAAGAACAAGAGGAACAATAAACGCAACTGCAGGAGGGTCTTTGATGAGGAAAACCATTAATGATCTTTTGGAAGAGTTGGCGAGTAATAATTGTATGTGGTCAAATGAAAGGAGTAAACAAGGGTCCAAGGAGCAAAAATGAATGATTCCACTCGACTCAGTGACAACCTTACAGGCACAAATTACTGCCCTCACCAAACAATTGAGCAACATGCAAGGAGCTTCTTCATCCACAGTAAAGACTATGCAAGTACAATGTGGATTATGTGGACAGGACAACTATGGCACAGTAGAATGTTTTTTGTTGGAAGCAAGTGATACAGAATAACTAAATTACTTAGGCCAGCTACAACGAGGTAATAATCCGTACTCTAACACTTATAATCCTAGGTGAAAAAACCACCCAATTTTTTCATGGGGTACTAACAATGCAGGCGGCTAAGTAAGAACACAAGGATCTCCCAAATTTTAGCTAGACCAACTTGGATCTTTGGATAACAAAATGGACAAGTTAATAGATGTATTGGGTTCAAAGTTCTCAAGTCAAGAGGAAGGTCAAAGAAGACAAGAAGAGAGTTAGAAGAGAATAGGGGCAAAGTTTAACCAGATTGCTAATAACCACACTTCATCAATCCATAAATTGGAGGTACAGGGAGGTCAATTTACTAATGCTTTGTCTTTTAGAAATGTAAGAAGTTTACTAAGCAACACTGAGGCCAATCCAAAGGAACAACTCAAGGAAATTACACTTAGGAGTGGTAAGCAATTAAAGGAGCCAAGTGTTTAAACAAATAGCCAACAAAAGGAAAATGTGGAAGAAAAAAAAAAAGAAGAGAAGACATATGTACCACCACCACCCTACAAGCCCAAGATTCCATATCAAAAGAGGATGAGAAAACATCAAGTTGACACTCAATTATCCAAATTTTTGAGTAGTTAAAGAAACTTCAAATTAATTTGTCTTTGGTGGAGACATTGGAGTGTATGCCCAAGTATGCAAAGTTTCTCAAGGACATATTGACACACAAACACACTTGGGAGGACAATTAGATGGTGACCTTGACAGAGAATTGTAGTTCGATCATCATAAGCACAATGCCTTCAAAACTACAAGATCTAGGGAGTTTTACTATTCCATGTGTTATTGATAATTTTGAATTTTCTAAATGCTTATGTGACATAGGTGTAAGTATTAACTTGATGCCTTTGTCCATTTTCAGGAAATTGGGGCTAAGGGACATCAAACCAACATCCATGCTTATCTAACTTGTGGATCAATCCATCAAAAAATCATTTGGGGTAATAGAAGACGTTCTAGTAAAAGTGGATAAATTTATAATTCCTGTTGATTTTGTTATGTTAGATTTTGAAGAAGATAGGAATTTTCCATTGATTTTGGGTAGGTCCTTTATGAATACTGGTAGGGCATTGTTGATGTGCATGAAGGAAATTTGGTTTTGAGAATTGGTGATGAGTAGGTTGAATTCAGTATGACTAAATATTTGAAGAAACTGTGGATAGAAGTGCTTGTATGAAGATTGATGTTGTGTATGATTATATGAAGGAGGTTGAAAAGGAAAGTGAAAAGGAAGTTGAGAAAATTATTGAAGCACATAAGGACGAGAGTGTGAGTGAAAGGGAATTCAGTGAGGAGGGTGAGTAAGAGAAGTTAGAGAGAGAGGATGCACCCACATCACCTTCCATTGTAAAGCCTTCCATTGTAGAACTAAAACCATTACCTTCTCACCTGAAATACACATTTTTAGGCAAGGACCACACCTTACCCATCGTCATTTCTAACCAATTGAACATTAAGCAAGAAAAGAAAGTGGTAGAGATAATTAAGAAAAGGATGAGAGCCATGGGGTGGAAAATTTATGATATTAGGGGGATTAGCCTAATGTGGTGATGCATATGATTAACCTAGAACAAGGATACAAGACAGTGAGGGAGAGCCAAAAAAGGTTAAATCCAAATATGCAAAAGGTTGTGAAGAAGGAAGTGGCGAAGCTTTTAGATGCAAGTATTATATACCCAATTTCAGATAGTGAGTGGGTGAGTGGTGAAATGTGTGCCTAAGAAGGGAGGCATGACAGTGATGGAGAATGAAAAAGGTGAACAAATTTTCACTAGGACCATCAAAGGTTGGAGAGTGTGCATTGACTATAGGAAGCTTAATTTGGCCACCAAGAAAGACCATTTCCCATTACCTTTTGTGGTCCAAATGATTGAGAGGGTGGCTGACCATGCTTTTTATTACTTTCTTGATAGATATTCAGGATATAATCAAGTATTCATATACCCACAAGACCAAGAGAAAACTATTTTTACTTATCCTTATGGAACTTTTGCTTACAGGAGGGTGCCTTTTGGCCTATGCAATGCACCAGTCATATTCCAAAGGTACATGATGGCCATCCTTGTAGATATGAATGAGGGATTCATGGAGGTATTTATAGGTGACTTATTTATTTTTGGAGACTCTTTTGATCATTTTTTTTAATTTAGATAGAGTGTTACAAAGATGTGAGGAGTCTCATTTAGTCTTAAACTAGGAAAATTGTCATTACATGGTCCAAGAGGGAATTGTTTTGGGCCATAAGATCTCAAGTAGGGGGATTGAGGTAATTAAGCTAAGACTAAAGTGATTGAAAAGCTCCCACCTCCTACCAACATCAAGGGCATCTGAGCATTACTTGGTCATGCAGGGTTCTACAGACAATTCATTAAGGATTTTTATCTTATTGCTAGACCATTAACTAACTTGTTAGTTAAAGATGTGCCATTTGTGTCTAATGATGATTGTTTAAATGCATTTAATAAGTTAAAGATGGCACTTACACCAGAACCTATTTTGATGACACTGGATTGATCACTTCCCTTTGAGATCTTATGTGATGCAAGTGATCATGCCATTGGCTGTGTACTCAGACAGTGGAAAGAGAAGAAGTTCCATGCAATTTACTACATAAACAAAACCTTGATAGGAGCATAATTGAATTACACTACCACTGAGAAGGAGTTGCTTGTAGTGGTATTTGCATGTGAAAAATTGTGTTCTTACCTTTTAAGCTCACAAGTTATTTTTTTACAAATCATGCGACATTGTGTTATCTTTTTTCGAAGAAGGATGCCAAGGCTAGACTCATCCTATAGGTGCTTCTATAGGCTAGACTCATCCAATGGGTGCTTTTACTTCAAGAATTTAATATTAAGATTAAGGATAAGAAAGGAGTAGAAAATTTTATGGCAGACCACCTATCAAGGCTTGAAGGGAAAAAATAAAGAAGAAGAAGAAATTAAAGAGGGTTTTCCTAATGAGGCTTTAATGATGGTAGAAAATCCTTTTCTTCCTTGGTTTGTAGATATTTCCAATTATCTCTCAGTTGGTATTCTTCTCCCTAATCTCTTTCATCAACAAAAGAGGTGATTCTTATTTTAATGTTCTTGCTATATTTGGGATAAACCTATGTTATATAAAAAATGTGCTGATAGTTTGATTCACATGTGTGCCCTTGAAGATTAAATGCCTAAAGTTTTAAACCAGTGTCATAGTTCAATTTATGTCAAACATTATAAAGTGAATGGAGCGTGGATTCTATTGGCTAAACTTGTTCAAGGATGCCCAATATTTTGCATTATGTTGTGATAGGTACCAAAGAGTTGGCAATATTTCGAAGAGGGATGAGATGCCACTTTCAAACATCACGAAAGTGGAGATTTTTTATGTGTTAGGCTTGGATTTCATGGGACCATTCCTGTTGAGCCTTGTTTTTGAAGCCCAACAATCCGGAGTCATAAAGCATGAGTGGGTTTCCTCTTAGGGTTATTTCAATGAACCCTCACTTGTCATCATTCTCATAACATCTTATACTGCAAGGGTGAGTCCAAACTAGTCAAACGCCTGAATCACCACTTGAATTTTTTTTAGAACAATTATAGCTCCATGTATCTAGTTCATTTTGAAATAATAATCATCTCATTCAAATCTTTATAGATCAAGATATGATTAAAATACCAAAGTATGTTCAGTAAACAACCAATTCATGTTATTCCAATCAATTTCCTAACTTTCTCTCCATCAATCTTTTCTAAATCAAAACCAATGAATATCAATTTTTATTTAGAGGTATAAAAATGTGTTATGAATCTATTGCTTTAAGAATCACTTCCTTTAGTGGCCGTATGATGAAGTTATGGCCAAAAGAATCAAACATATTTATATCCTCAATCATATTGTACCTATCTTGGGACAATTGGCATGACTTTCTTTAGAGACCTCGGATTAGGAAAATTCTTCCATGGTTTCAAAGAGAAATTATAGATCTACAACTTTCATAAAGACTGCAAAATAATATTTTGCTATCTAGAGAGTCAAAATCACTGATTTACTGTAGTTGTCTCGTGAATGTCCGTTAAACAGACATACATGTCTGCCTAACAGACATTGTCGGGCTTGGGGGTGTTTTTACACCCGAGAAGGTCCGTTTAACGGACCTAATGTCCGTTCATTCACTGGGATGGGGTGTTTTTACACCCGAGAAGGTCTGTTTAATGAACCTAAAGTCTGTCTAACGGACATATGTGTCACAAAACTCCTTCCCAAGCCTCTCCAATGGTTCCTACATCCATTCTAACATCCCTTTCACTCATAATCTTCCCAAACTCATTTATTCTAATGCAATATCACTCCTTAAACATTAAATTACCAATTTGGTTGCATTAAACTCCCAAATCTCAACTCAAATGACTCATCACATCCAACCAATTCTCAAAACTTACTCTAGCTGTCCTATATGCATCCTATGCAGCATCATAACTTATATTGATCGTATCTTATAGCTCCAATTTCCAAAAATTTCGTATTGTATATCATTGGAAAGCTAAGAGGACAATCTAAAACTTTCATGAGATCACTTTGGCTAATTCTACCTTAATCAATGTAGTTTTTCCCTTGAGTTCAGAACACAAATTCCACACCTATGAACTTACAAACTGCAATATCTACTCATATCAATTCAACTACTAAATACTTTTCGTTAAACTCTTGAAACCCATCTCAAACGATTCATCCCATAAAACCTTTCTAACATGTTATTCTAAAACAAGCAACAATTTGCAATCTCAACGAAGAAACATATGCATACACACATTCCACTTCCACAACTATCATACTCAACCCGTAAAATAACATAATCATACATAAAAGTAAAATTCTCAAATTCTCATTCTCATTACTAAGCAAAATAAATATTTGAAAAAACTTTATTTACATATCAATATACGCATCACAAACTTAAAAAAAATACAAATGGATGCTCAATGTTTGGCATGTTTAAAGAGCTATACAAAAGTGTTCGAACTAGCTTAATGCAAAAGCTATCTATCTCAGAGTTTGTCTAATTGCCTTGCAAAGATCGTTAACCTTCTCATTCTGCACCTGAGGAGGGGAAATCATGGGTTGAGCTACACAGCTTAATGGCTAATATATTTATAGTCATTGGCGATGAGCCACACAATCAAACATATATGCGAATATTCATTTAGACATACGCGCCTTATCTTAATCTAGCATTGTAAGTTCAACATTCACAATTCTAATTTACAACTCATAATTCAATACTTCATCACATAAAACATATTGAATGTAATTTAACATCAAAGCATAATACTCAACTTCATCATAACTTAACACATCAAAATGAAAATTCACAAACAAATGACTCGAGGGTTTCGTGGAACAAAACGAAGAAACCGAAGTTTACACCATGAATAAAACGAGTCCACTTTTCAGATCTTGTATGCCACAAGCAGGCAGCTGGGAGAAGGCTTTATGTTAACGTGTATGTGAATACAAAACGGTTTCCCTCTCGCTTAAACACAATCAAATCTCATGCTCAATTCAATCATTCGCAAGTTTATATTCTCATGCTTTTTCTTCTTTCCATTTAATCAAAATGCCATGATACAATTCCAAGGCATAGCATAATCATACTCACAATTCAATTTTACCAAATGTCACACATCATAATGCAATTTCCACATCACAACATTTCAAAGCAAATCATTTTAGCACACAATACACACACAAGGCATTTTGCTCATTACACAATAACTATAAATAAATTAGCCACCTTATTTCATTTGAAAATCCAAACTCAATTGTACCCTTCCTTTTGCTCTTGAGTAAGGTTTTCTTGATTCCCTTCAAATAAACCAATATTTTCATTCAATCCAAATTCAAATGGAATTCCCCCTAAAACTTTCATAATCATAAAAAAAATACAACCAACACAAATCAAGCTCAAATCTAACTTACCCATAGTCTATCTAGGTCAGAAAAGTCAAAACCTAGTTTAGAAACCCTAAAATCAAATGGGTTCTCTTAAATCATCTTTTTTCAACACAAACCCTCCATTCTCTTCACAAAACCCTTTCTCCCTCTAACTCCTTCTCTAACAAAGCAAGAAGAAAAAAAAAGATGAACTAACCTTGACAAGATGACTTCCTTCTTTTCCTTCCCATGATTTTCTTCCTTCTTCCCTAACTTTTTCGATTTTTCTCCTCTTCTCTTCTTTCTCACGTTTTTTCTTCTTTCTTTTGTCTTCTCATGACTTCTTCCTCTTCTTTCTTATTTCAAGCCCTTTTTATTTAATCTTTTTCCCATTTTTCCTTCATTTACTTAGTCCTTCCCATTTTACCCCTTATGTCTATTAAAACTAACATCTTATACTTCTAACTCCTTAACTAATGATCATGGAAAAATTGAACGAATTCGATAATTTTGCCTTCTCCAAAAATATTCTTCATTGTCTTAATTTTCTAATGACACCAAAATCATTCAATTTGGTTTAGAAATTTGAAAGTTATATCCCAAACATTTCCGAACTATTCTTATATTAAAACAATATTTTGTGCTCAATTTCCATCCAAAAATTGGAATTCTTAGAGACTGAATTAGAACTTTATTTCACCAGATAATTTGTAGCCCTACTTCTCTAGTTTAATCCAAATTAAGAATCTCCTAATTTGGATAACTATAGAAAAAGTTATGGCTAAAACACAAAAGCATACTCAATGAACATGTTTCAACTACATTTTTTAGTTTTTTAACTTCCAACAATTCACTTATAATAGTTTTAACTTCTAAGAAAAGTTTGGGGTCCAACAATTCCTATCTTACCTAGGTAACTCTTATTGGAGTTGATTATGTGTCTAGGTGGGTTGAAGCAATAGCAACTCCAACAAATGATGGCAAAGTGATGCAACGATTCATCAAGAAGATCGTTACTCGATTTGGGGTGCCTAGAGCTATCATAAGTGATGGAGGGAGCCACTTTTGCAACAAGTTGTTTGAGGCTCTTTTGAGAAGATATAATGTTCATCATAGAGTAGCAACCCCCTACCATCCACAAATGAGTGGCTAAATGGAGGTGGTGAATAAAGAGTTGGAAAAGATTTTAGAGAAGGTAGTGAGCACTTCAAGGAAAGATTGAGCTTAAAGGACAGCTTTCAAAACTCCCATAGGCACAACATCATATTGAATTATGCATGCAATAGCTTGCCATTTGCCATTGAAGTTGAAGTATAAAGCCTATTGGGCAATTAGAAAATTCAACATGGATTAGAAGCTAGAAGGACAAAAAAGACTACTACAACTGGATGAATAGGAAGAATTAAGATATGATGCATATGAAAATGCCAAGTTGTACAAAGAAAATATAAGAAGTGGCATGATGGCCATATTAAGAAGAAGGAATTCAAGAATGGGGACTTAGAGCTTTTATTCAATTCATGACTTTGTTTATTTCTCAGAAAGTTCAAGTCGAGATGGAGTGGCCCGTTCAAGGTTAGTTAACTGTTTCCCCATGGAGTGCTGGAGTTAGAAAATGAAAAGGGTGAAACTTTTAAGGTTAATGGGCATAGATGCAAGATTTACTTTAGAGGGCCATTCTCACAATAAAGGTAAGTACTTTCTTACCTTTCACTCGCTCTTTTATGACTTCACATGGAATGGTCAAGCTAATGACCTTAACTTAGCATGTCTATCTTTCATTTGTTTGTCTTTGTGTTAGTGTGGTGTTGTTTTGATTTGATACTATCTAGTTTGGTTTAACTGGTTTTGCACTTCATTCTCTTATTTTTTAGGTCTCCAATGATACGCTTTTAGGTTACTTGAAGATTTATTATGCATTGTAGCTTGTTGAAGGACCAAAACATGAGAGGAAAAATGTGTCATTTCCGTTGACACCACCACCATAAGCCCATATTACCCTTAATCTCTTTTATTATTTGTTTTTTTTTGTGTTTTGTTTTTTGTGGTGTTGTTTGTTGGTTTTGGATGTTTTCTTTTACACATTAAGGACAATGTTTTGTTTAAGTGTGAGAGGTAGTCTTTGCACTTATGTTTGCATTTTTGCATCTCATTTAGAATGCGTGATAGGTTTTTAGTATTAGGTGTGTCATTTCTCCTACATTTGAATGTTTTTGATGAATGTGTTGCCATGAGATTCTATCATGCTAGTTGGAATGAGATTAAATGCAAGCGTGAACTTAAATTAGGCTACTTGAGTGGAGAGCGAACCATGTGGAGTGATGAAAGTAATTGGCCACATAAGCTTACTCAGAACTTGACACTTAAACAATTAGGTAATATAATAGATTTTCATTTGAGCCTACGCGAGGAATAGAGCCTTTATGACTCCATTAGTCATTTCATTTCCTTGTTTATGTGATACTTCCTTAGATAATTACCTCAGAACTTGCTTTGAATCAATTTAAATCTACTGGACACATGCTAGATAGAAATGATTAAGGCCTTCTTACTTTAACCTCTGGCTTAAATGACCTACCCTTTTATTATCCCTTGCTAACCTCATTGAGCCTTTGACCTTTTGTTTCTTGAAATCATCCAATTTTAAAACCCAAAAACCCCATTAGCTTACCCAATCATAAGTTAATAGAGTGTTAAGTGATACTTTAGTATGGTTTCCTATAAGAAGTTTGAACGAAACACTAACCATCAAACACTTGAGAGAAATGAGTGAAATCTATAAGGAAGATCCATTGTGAAGTTATACTTATCTTTGAGTGACGGTTTCATGGTTGGGTTTGCTTATATGCACTAATAAAAATTAGTCATGATATGTGTAGTAGCTTGAAACTTGAGTTGGTCGAAGTTTGAGGGATTGCATGATTTAATCTTTATGAAAATGAAGTGATATAATCTTATTAGTTATATCTGATATTTTCTTGAGGACAAATAAAAGTTTAAGTGTGGGGATGTTGATAGAAGTATATTGCATTATATTCTATAGGTAATTTGATATGTTTTGTGGTTAATCTTATTGTTTAGTGTATGTTTAGGTTAAGAATTGTGTTAGATCATAAATATTTATGTTTCAAGTGTTTTGTTTAAGCTTAAATCTTATATATATGAGGTGTCGTGATGAGTTTGTTAGTGTTTCAGGGCATTTGGAAGAGTTTTTTAGGAGAACTGGACCAAAACACATGGCCATAATCATGGGGAATATGCTATGATCGTGACAGAAGCTCTAACATAGGCCCACGATCGTGGAAAATATGAACAATATGCCACGATCGTGATAGAAGTTCAATCATAGGGCCACAATTATGGAAAATCTGTTACGATCGTGATAGAGAACAAGTAAACCGACCACGATCGTGCACTAAGGGCCATGATTGTGGCCTGCACGTTGACAAACACAGATTCACTTTCGGATTCAAGTGTTTAAGGGGCATTTTGCCTAGAAGATAGTAGGTTACCTTAATTGGTAAAGACTATAAAAGGATTATGATGGAACCCCTAGAGGGAGTCTACGTTCTGCCTACATTTGGAAACCCAAAAGAGAGAGAGAAAGAAGTGACAGAGAAAAGAAGAAGAGGGTTCCTACACCGAAACTTCCCGGAATGGACGATCTTCCAATTCATCCAATCTGAGTTTCATTTCCTGCCCATTTACTTTTTTATTCGTTTAAATGTGTAAGATCGAGATGGGTTATATAATTACAGATTTTGAGTTGTTGATGATATTCTAATTTTACCTTTGGTATTTTGTTTATCTTTAATGTTAATCTAGTTGATTTTTGTTTACTTGACTTGGGTGTTATGATTGATTAATGTATTTGCATATTTCGGTAACAAACTGAGAGGGTGAACTTGATAAAAATGATTAGATTGGATTAGTGAGAGCTAGGCGATTTAATTGACCTCTTAATCTAGATGGTAATTTCATAGAGAGAGATCTCGTACGAGACCTAATTATTTATTAGAGAGCTTTATAACTAATTAGGATTGCAGATAATTTGCAAATTGAGAGATTGCAAGTTTCATAATTCGATTAGGGTTTATAATTTAGGGAATGATTATAACTCGAGATAGAGTAATCAGCCCTAGAGGGAGTCTACATTTTGCCTACATTTGGAAACCCAAAAGAGAGAGAGAAAGAAGAGATAGAGAAAAGAAGAATAGGGTTCTGATGCTGAAGCTTCCTGGAATAGGTGATCTTTCGAATCATCCAACCTGAGTTTCATTGCCTCCCCATTTACTTTTTTATTCGTTTAAATGTGTAAGATTGAGATGGGTTGTATGATTACAGATTTTGAGTTGTTGATGATATTCTAATTTTACCTTTGGGATTTTGCTTATCTTTAATGTTAATCTAGTTGATTTGTGTTTACTTGACCTGCGTGTTGTGATCGATTGATGTATTTGCATATTTCAGTAACAAACTGAGAGGGTAAACTGGATAAAAATGATTAGATTGGATTAGCGAGAGTTAGGTGATCTAATTGACCACTTAATCAATCTAGTAGGTAATTTTATGGAGAGAGATCTTGTGCGAGACCCGATTGTTTATTAGAGAGCTTTAGAACTAATTAGGATTGTAGGTAATTTGTAAATCAAGAGATTGCAAGATTCATAATTCGATTAGGGGGTATAATTTACAGAATGATTAACTCGAGAAAGGTTAATTAGTCCTACAATCGTCTAGAATCGACATCTCATAAATACATAAAAGGCTAGATTGGCATTAACGATAGGTAAAATGTCCTCTCCCATAACTTAATTAATTCTCTTTACGGATTTCCATTCTTGCATTATTCAATTGTTGCTAGTTTGTTTTGATTTAGTTTATTTTTCAGTTATTATTCAAATTTGAGTCTTAAATGTTGGACCAATGGTGGTTGACAAATTAATTCCACTTATGTTTTGATAATAATAAAATACTTAGAATTGGTTAAGAAATTGTTTCAGGTATTTTGGATTGATATTCAACAAAAGAATTGTGCAAATCAAGATGGACAAGTGTTTAATCATTGAAGAATCAAGATGGAAGTTTCCTATAAGTGAAAGAGGCTTAAATAAAGAAGATTATAGAAGATTTGAGTGAATATTACCGTTGAAGCTAACACAAGTCGACTTACACATCACAAGTCGACTTATAGAAGAGCGGAGATGCAATTTTACGTAAATTGTTCAAACAAGTCGACTTATTCAGAAAACAAGTCGACTTATACAACTCGACAAGTCGACTTGTTCAGAAAAGAAGTCGACTTATACAACTCGACAAGTCGACTTATGGTTGCACAGAATCAGCTCCAACGGTCCAAATTAGCTAAAAATGGTATGGAGTTTATCAAGGAACGGTCATATTAATCAAGCAACGGCTATATGAGTTCCCAACAGCTATATTTCTTCAAGTATAAATAGAGGATGATGGAAGAAGAGTTTTGTGAAGTTTTACAAGCCAAAATACTCTTATCTTGCTCCAAATTGCTCATCATTGTTCTTACTTTGTTTACATTTGTATTGAGCACT
>JANIHY010000006.1:24372731-24388810 GCA_027479065.1 Erythroxylum brevipes | reverse complement strand
TTTATCTTTAAATTTTATCTAAAATGTAATTATTATCAGTGATAAAAATACAACTACACTAGCATTCACAACCGAACAGGTTTTTGTTTTTATTTGAAAGAAAAACATGAAAAAAACTAAAAACAGAAATTAAAAACTGCAACAAAAAATAGAAGTAGAACCAAACGATCCTTTAGTGAATTATCCCAAAACGTAAATATTTAAAGTTAAATGGGCAAGATCACCTAATTTTCATACGAGCTACTGATGAAAAGAAAAAGTGTTTCTTTTTAAGGCGGCACATCCCTTTCTGGAAACTTGAAACAATGATAGGACAAAATGGCCATATATTTTAAAATATTTGTTGTGCGTCCAACTCTATTATGAAATTTTCAATGTTCAAAGATGCTCTTATGATTCGTGGGAATAGCGAACAAGTAAAGACATGATAGAAAAATCTCTTTTAGAGAGATCCATGATCGTGTAGAGTGCCATATACTCTTGTCTTAACTTACATGATTGTATGGATCAATTGTGTAAGTCTCTATAAATGTATGAAGAAAGTGTGTAGAGGGGAAGATATACACAGTCTTGTACACATTCATGAACATACCCTGTGTGAAGATACACAACCATGTAACTTTCTACAATTATATATGTTTGCGATTGTGGCGATGTTAGAAAGATACAAAATTACTTATATGGTCATGTAAGTTGTAAAAAAATTAATTTCGTGATATAAAAAAGAAAAAGAATTAGGAGTCGTTTGGTTTCACTTTTGTTTTTTTGTTGTTGTTTTTAGTTTCTACTTCCTATTTTTGGTTTATTTTTTTTTCCTTAAAAAATAAAACTTGTTTTGTTGAGATTTGTAATATAAAAACTGAAAGCAAAAACCTGTTTAATTGAGATTTGTAATAAAAAACTGAAAATAAAAGCATGTTTAATTTTATTATCCTATTTTTATTTTTTTAATTATACTCTTATATGTAATAATTATAATATAATTAATCTTCACCCAAATAAGCTCAGCTTTTATACTTCCTTTTTGCTTCATCTTCTTTGTCTATTACCATATCTCTGAGGCTCTTTTCTCCAAGATTGGCTACAAAGGTTTCGATGA
Organism: Erythroxylum brevipes; assembly: GCA_027479065.1. NCBI lineage: Eukaryota > Viridiplantae > Streptophyta > Magnoliopsida > Malpighiales > Erythroxylaceae > Erythroxylum > Erythroxylum brevipes. Next base: position 24,387,711 of record JANIHY010000006.1, on the reverse strand, counting down.
ATTTGATCAACTTGTTTTTCCAAACTATTCCGAGCTACACCATTTTTTCATCGAGAAATGGCTTCCATATTGGCTCTTCAAGGTTGCATATGTTATGATCCTTTCTCTTCTATCAACAGCTGTTGTTGTTTATACCATAGCTTGCATATACACCTCCAAATCTGTGACTTTCAAGAAGGTCATGAGTGTGGTTCCAAATGTTTGGAAGAGACTCTTGGTCAGTTTTCTTTGGAGTTACCTTCTAGTCTTCGTCTTCATCATAGTCGCAGTAGCCATGTTCGTGCTATGGGGTTCCATATTTGCAGATCATGTTGGAGCTATTGCAATTGTGATTCTGGTAACTCTCTTGATCTAATACTTAACTGGTCTTGTGTATATTACAATTGTTTGGCACTTAGGTAGTGTTATTTTAGTCTTAGAAGAGGTTTATGGTATTAAAGCCATGAAGAAGAGCAGGAACTTGTTGAAGGGTAAAATAGGAGTTGTTGTGGCTCTTTTCATTATACTTGGAGTATTCTTTGTAGGAACTCAAACCTTTTATAAGATTCTTGTGTTGCATGTATGGCCTATGAGCATGTTGATCAAGTTTTGTGTGGGATTAGCTTGCTTGTTGTTGATGGTAAAGGTAGTTCTTGTTGGTCTTGTGGTCGAAACAGTTCTGTATTTGGTCAGCAAATCCTATAAGAACAGCTTGAACGATATAGCTGGTGCTATGTTCCTCTCAAGAACGACAACATCCAAATGCAGCAAGCTTAGTAGGTATTCCAAGGCTCTTGGATTAGAAAATATCAAGATATACAGAATGTTTTAAAGTGTATGAGTGATTAAGACATATGGTTTTGCATTCTTAATTCTCCGTCACCTCTTAAGTTTTGTTTTGATAAAGTTTGTTACATAAGTTAATCCCAAGTCTTATCTTTGAAATAGTGTTAGGATAGAAAGACAAGCAGGAGTATTAAAATCAAGAGCACATACATTTATACATATACAGATAGATTAGATATCGCTTTTTTACTTTCTATGTGTCAAGTATAATAACTAGTCATTTTCTGTTTATTCAGCTACAACTACCTTCTTTTTCTCGTTGTTCCTACAGGTGAGCTATGTCTTCCTCTTTCATTCACAATTCTATCCATTACTTTTTTTCCCCCAATCTCTAATATGGGAACAATTTATTTAGTTATTCCTTCTATTCATAAGATTTAACTGCCAAAGTAGATGTAAGTTCCTTCTCTCTCTTATTCATCATGTTGTTACAGGTCAAACACTAAATGAAAATGATTAGTTCACTAGATATCGTGAGTGTGCATGTCCCCAATTTCACTTGTCCTGCCACCATATTTAGGCATACTCCTTCCATACACCAGACTTGAACTCCCACTGTCTTCATGTTCTGTGTTTATCATGAATCTGGAGTTTTGGTCATTACTCGCAAACATGTTAGCAAACATTCCCATGTTGGAGTTACCTGTTCCAGTATCGAAAAGGGTCGAGATTTACGCAAATAATAGCAATATTTGTCAAGCAATGGGTTAGAAAACACAAATAACCAGATACAGAAACAAACCTAGAAATTGCAGACAGAAGCAATTGCAAAAGATAACAGAAGACGCAGAGATTGAGAAGACGATGAAGATGATAGATTTTTCGTTAATTTCTATATGCAAAGACCTTTTAACGCAAGTGACAGAAATAACTTAAGCAATGAAAATAAATAGGCAATAGGTATAAGTAGAAAAACAACGAAAGAGGCTTATATAAGACATAGAAGACTATACAATCGACACAGAGAAACCAGTTTTTGTGAAATATAAAAAACTTGTTTTAAAAATACACGAACACGTCTTTTTTATGTTTTCAAAAAAATGTTGCAGTTTTTTATTTTTAACAACAAAAACAATTTCAACCAAATCAATTTTCGGGGACTGTTTTATTTTTTATGAAAACAAAAACAAAAAAACTCAAAAATAAAATGGAACCAAACACCTCCTTAAGTTTTAGGTGTGAGTGCGACCACAACATTCAAAAATAAGGAAAAACAGAGAGAAGGTAAAAAGGATTGTATTCTCATCTATATTTGAGTTTTTGGGATTGATTTGAGTTATTGCTGATTGTAATATCAACTTTGATTTCACTCTTGAAACTTTGTGAGACAGCTTGTTATTGAGAGAGAGATCAAAATTTTCTGTAAATCCTTATTTAATTTAATGGATTTATTTGTAGGTTTGTCCCGTAATTTTTCCCTCTATACTGGATGATTTTTCACGTAAATCTTATTATTTGTTTCATCATTTAAATTTTTTTATTCTCATATTATTTTGTTGTTGTATCTTGAAGAGTCCTGTCTTGTTATTGATATTCGATTGATCTTTTAAAGAGTTGACAATTGTTTGTCTCCTAATAAGTGATATCAAAGTCATCATAATGGAAGATGAAAATAACTCTAAGGTTAAGTTAATGTCATCAAATTATTCGATATGGAAGCTCATGATGAAGGACATTCTATATTGCAAGGATCTGTTTAATCCTATTGATGTGGACAAAAGTTTGAAAGATGATATTCCTTTAAAAACTGAAAAAAAAATGTTAGACAAATAATGGAAAAAGATGAAGCAGAAAACTTCGAACACTATTAGACAATGGATTTATATTAGCACATTCAACCATGTGTCTTAAAAAATAGATCATTTTGAGTTATGAAAGAAGTTAAAAGGTCTATATAAAAGAAAGATTACACATAATAAGGCCTCTTTAATTAAGAGGATTGTGAATTTAAAGTGAAAAGTTGGGAAATCAGTTTGAAGCATCTACCTAATTTTTAGGACATAGTTAACAAGTTTTTTACAATGAAGATTATTTTTAATGATAGAACTTTAAGCTTTGTCCCTCTTGAGTTTGTTTTCAAATAGCTAGGCAATACTAATGGTAACAATTAGCAAGTCAGCTTTTAAAGATGTGCTCTTTTTAAATATAATCAAATAGAGTATTTTTTGAAAATTAAAAGATAATTGATTAACTATAAGGAAACTATTTACAACATTACGGTGGTGCCTCAACTGTGGAAATCAAAAGTATCCCTTTACCATGGCAAAAACCAAAACTAGAAAACTATATATGCAAGCAGCTAAGTTATACCACAAGGAAAACTCTCCATACCTGCAAAAAAAAATCACAATTTTACAATCGCAAACAAGAAAAGCTAAAAAAAAAAGTGATGCCAAATATTGTCGTTTGGGATGAAGCCAGACTTAAAAAAAATGTTAAACCAATGTCTGGGGAAAATATAAGAGCTTCATGTCTTAGTTGTTTGCCTTTTCCACTTAGGATAAACATATAGAAATGTGCCTACAAGAAATTTTGTAAAATATGTCAGTCATATTTTTTGTAACTAATTATTGATAGAAATATATAACTGAGTTATTTTTGAATGTTTGAGAAATTTTTGGCTCTTTCTAAAGGGCTAAAACGTTAAGATTTATATTAAATTTTGATAAAAATGTTTGACTATTGTTTGACCTTTTTTGCGATTATTTTTAAGAAAGGCAAGTCCACAAGTATAAGCATACACATAACTATATGAATTGCACACTCATTAGAATCACCAACCATTCGTAAAGGGATATCTTAAGGAAACCCATCAATTTTTATTTTACTGCTATTTCATTATCCTGACTTCTGTTTGACTAAACCATTTTCAACAATTAAACAAGAAAAAGACAAAAATACCATTATTTTAGACCCTAGTTTTAGGACATTGCAAACAAACATCCAATATTTGAAGAGTTCAGAAATAACGAAGGTAACTTTTAACCAAATCAACCATATTTACACGCACAACCAAGATTTTAACATAATAATTAAGTAGAAGCAAACTTCCTCAGCAACCATCTTTTTTATAATAAACATCACTCCTATAATTCTCATGATTTGGATCCTAAGCCCAGAACCCTCATCGTCATCTCCGTCGTCTTATCTACCACGGCCAGCGACACCAACACCGTCACCCATCTATTGTCTCTCACCTTTACTTCACATTCCTCGCTTGACCCATTAGTCCAGCCCACACTCAAACGCTGATGCTTGCCCCTCCTCATCCACAATGCTTCCTCTCATCTTTTTGTTGGAAAGATTCTTCCTTGGATCCACCCTTGAATTCCGGACACAGCGATGGGTGGTGGTTGAGTTGGGTGTTAAGAAGGGATTATTAAAAAAAAAAAAAGAGTGAGTAAGAAATTAATTAAATAATTTATTTATTTGACGTATCGATAAAATTGCATTTAATATAAACATAAGAATTCAAATATTAAAATAAAATAAAATTAATTTCGATGTATTTAAAAATTTATAAATTTAAATGAGTTGGTAAGAGACATTATATATGTGTGTGTGTCACAGTGCGTGTGATTACGTGTGAATAAGAATAAAAGTACCCTCGAGATTATAAAGATTTTCTCTTCTTTTAATATGATTTTTTTAAGGATAATTTTTTAGTTGCAAGTATTTATGACCTATTACACCAACCTTAAGAAATGCAGCTATAACATATGAGTCGTGAAAGAAATCAGTGTGTCGATCAACTAGCTTCTATTGCGGAGATGTCCAGCCTTCATAAGCTTAACGAGTCTCCGATTACGATTGTGGAATTACTTCATCATAACTAGCATGACATTCAATACCTTAAAACCTTGCCTTAGGATTTGTTGTTGTTGTTGTTCTTTTTTTTTAATAGAAAGAAAAAAAAAAGAATAAAAGTGGAATGCAGTGAGTAGTCTTTGGTTCAACGTTCATCTTAAAGTTAGGCATTATTGACTGCCCATAACAACGGCGAGAGTATGAATATTACAGATCTGGTAGTTTTCTGTTTATGTAACAGCGAAAAATCATTGTATGATAAGGGGCAGATCTTCATCGCCTATATAACTCTATTTTTTCTGTGCCCAAAATGGATGAATAATCTTAGGAAGGTGAGGAATATATAGAACAGTAAGAATAGAATATCTGTCACCATATCATGAACGGGGTGGCAAACAGACCATAAGAATCTTAGGTACATTTTGAATGATGAATGGGGTGGGTACCACGTTTTTGCATTATTAAGTGTTCCCAATTCGTTTTGTACCTGCACCCAATAATTGAAATCATGGAGTCGATAGCTCCAACCCCACTCTCGAGTTGTATAACCCGAGGGCAGAAGCGTATTATTCAGTTCTGACTTCTTTACTTATTCTAAAAGCTTTGAATCACCTCACCTCTGCCAAGTTCCAACGCTCTTTTCTTCTTATCATCAATTCATAATAGGCGAATTAACCTAATTAAGCTTCAGCTTATACAAAGTTTATCTCCAGAAGCTCCAATAACCTAATTATGCTCTCGATTTAGATAATGCGCAGATTTGGCATTCTTAATTAGACCATGTATATAGAAAACATGGGAACTACAAAGCAAATTTACCTAAAATGATAAAAGAAGTAAAGAATTCAACAAACAATTGCCAAGTTTTAGGTCAAAATTTTGATTGTTTGATAATTACCTTTTTCTTTTAAATAAAATTTTATTTGAAGTTTCAATTAAGTTTAGGGAATTAATTTTAAAATGGATAGAAATTAATTTAAATTATAATATATTTTTAAAATATTGTTTTACGTCATATGTCGCTTCATCATAAGTGCAATAGATAAATTATAAAATACTCATTTCAGACATATGAACAAATTCAAAAGATGAAATCATTCAATTGGACTTTCAAATGATGTATATGAAATCAGTAATTATGAAGATTTTCACATTTCCTTTGTTAATCAAGATTATAAATACCAGCTTAAAGTTAGATTGATGTAATATTTGAAAAAGGCTCTTTGCCGGTTGGTGAATTTGAGAGAAGCAAATCACCAATCTAAGACTATTACCAACGGAGTTTGAGTGGTGCACAGCGCAAACTCGTGCTGGAAATTTCTTGGATACAATACACGTTCGTTCTTTACAAGTAATTGGAGCTCTCAAACTACCGCACTTCACATCTGGTGCGGGTGCCCGACCCGGAGGGTTTCAATTATGATTATGATTATAATAATAATTCTAATAAATAAGTCGTCCCGAAGAATCGGGTAGAATTTGCAATGTCGTATTCGCTTTCAAAAATTTTCAATAGTATTAGTTACGACAGGTCACAACCTAACTAAATTGCTAACTACTAACAATTAATGGGTTGCCCTAACTAACAAGTTAGTATTAAACCCACACCATATACAAATTAAAAAGATGATTGTAAGATAAAGTATTTTTAGGAGGGGGAGTTGTAGTGGTCGACATCAAAATCTTGCCCATGTGGCTCCACGAGATGCACGCTCGTATTCTATTCTCAAACCATACGCCACAAGTTATTATTATTAGTATTATTATTATTATATTGAATTAATTGTTTTGTCTTAGTAAATCTCAATACGTAATGTGTCCGATTACCATCTTATTTACATTGAAAATAATTAGTTTAAAGAGGTTCAATGCGTTGATTTTAATAATCTGCAAATATCGTGTAACAACAAAACCTAACGAACCACCTGCTGCCATTTTCCTATTTTATGTTTTTATTACCATTTTACTATTCTAAATTTTTAATATAATTTTCTTATTAATATGCATGTTCACTCACCTTTTTCAATAATGACGTGTACAAAACAGCGACCCACCAAAAGATAACTGAAGATTCCGCGAGGTAATTACTTTTAAAAGAAGAAAAGAAATTGTCTTCTTGTCATTGCTTTTGTTTTCATTTTTCTCACCCAAATAAAATTTAACAAATTCACCTCACACACAACCATCTCTCTATAACGCTCAAGTGAATTCACCTTCTTAACTTGCTATATTTTCTTTTCCTGTTTTTGATCTTTTCGGTGGGCTCAACTTCCAACTATCACCATGCCAGCGACCTCCGGAGATGTCGCCGAAACTAGGACGGTTAGAGACAATGAAGTTGGTGAAGACGAAAAGCGCCTTAGGATTATTGGTGAAGGTGACCGGTTGATGAACTATGGTGCAAACCGGTGGCCCAGACAAGAGACTTCGGCTTTGTTGAAGATTAGGTCCGATATGGATGCAGTGTTTCGGGACTCAAGTCACAAAGGTCCATTATGGGAAGAGGTGTCCAGGTGCTTAAATTCTTTCGCTTTCTATATCTGGAGCTAGCTAACCCTTTCTTTTTGGGTTATAGGGAATATATGTACATATAAATTTTATGACGCTTTCTGTTTAAGGAGAGTTCTTGCATGGAGATCTGTGTAATGAAAATCTGACAGAATTTGAGCTTCTTTATGGGATCTTTCATGCTCTCGATACCGGTGTAAGACGCAGACATTCAGTAGTTTCTTTTGTTTTTGGGATGCATATAAAAAGTAGCATTGATCAAGAGAGTCATGTTGTTAAAGGATTTGAATTTAGCAGCCTTTTTTTTTGTAAGCGGTTCAATTCTGATGCTTTGCGAAGATAATCGTATGAAATTTTGTTTCTTTAGTGTAACTGTTTTGTTTCCATTTGTAGTTTTCCTCCTTATAACCTAATAAATGTTTAGTACTTTCAACACTATTAGCATTTTTTCTCTGTCACCTTTGGCTCGTTAATAGCTTGTTTCCTCTTTGCTTTTGTTTTGTTATATGTTCATCTTTACTAATGTTTTAGTTGGATTAACCTTTTACTTTGGAGTTTATTTTTATGTGTGGATCCTCAAAGCCATAGCTCTCGCCATTTGTGTTTAGCTTTTTCTTTTTCAATTAGGATGAGAATATGAGATATGGATTCTTTTTCTCAGGAAATTAGCTGAGCTTGGTTATAGCCGAAGTGCTAAGAAATGCAAGGAGAAATTCGAGAACGTGTACAAGTACCACAAGCGAACCAAAGGAGGTCGAACGGGTAAATCTGAGGGCAAAACATACCGATTTTTTGATCAATTGCAAGCCTTTGAAAGTCATAATTCACCGCTGTCGTCGTCAACTGCCGCATTACCATCGTGGGTCAGTCCTCCCCACGCCTCCCATGTTATTATTCCAGTGACTACAACCCCGATAAGCGTTATCTGCCAAAACACTGTTACACCCACAACAAACCCTACAACTGCTCTACCATTATCTTCTTCACAACCAATTAACTATTCTCACAATTCTCTACCTTCCACCCTTCAAAACCTGTCTTCTCATTTGTTTTCCAGTTCTACATCATCTTCCACGGCCTCGGAGGAGGAAGTGGAAGGTAGTCGAAAGAGGAAGAGAAATTGGAAAGAATTCTTTCAGGGACTTACAAAGGATGTGCTGAGAAAACAAGAAGAATTGCAAAGGAGATTCCTGGAAACAATCGACAAGCATGATCAAGAGAGAATGGTAAGAGAAGAAGCTTGGAAAATACAAGAGATGGCCAGGATAAATAGAGAGCATAATATTTTGATCCAAGAAAGGTCTGCTGCTGCAGCGAAAGACGCAGCAGTTCTTGCATTCTTGCAGAAGATCTCTGGGCAGCAAGCTCCGCAGATACAAGAAAATCCTAAGCCTTTGTTAAAGCCAGCACCAACGCAACCGCCGCCGCCTGCTGCAGCTCCATTAGTACCATTAACGAACTTGAATGCTCCAGAAAAGGATAACGGAGATAGTAATGCTGTCTTATCAAGCTCTTCTAGATGGCCAAGAGCTGAAGTTGAAGCTCTAATTAGACTTAGAACCAATCTGGAGACCAAATATCAAGAAAATGGACCAAGAGGGCCACTTTGGGAGGAAGTTTCGGCTGGAATGCAAAGGCTCGGATACAACAGGAGTTCAAAGAAATGCAAAGAGAAGTGGGAGAACATAAACAAGTACTTCAAGAAAGTGAAGGAAAGCAATAAGAAAAGGCCCGAAGATTCAAAGACCTGCCCTTATTTTCACCAACTCGATGCTCTATACAAAGACAAGGGTAATAATATTGAGGGTTTGGTAAACTATGGCCATGCCGTGAATTCCATAAGCCCAATGGAGCCATTAATGGTCCGTCCAGAGAGGCAGTGGCCTCTGCAAAAGGAAAATCAGTTAGAGACAGTACCAGAAGATAGGGAAAGAGAGAAAATTGAAGAAAATGTTGAAGACACAATGGATGTAGAGGAAGAAGATGATGTAGAGACTGAGGAAGAAGATGAGGGAGGTGGGTTCGGAATGGTGGAAAACAAACCAGAGACAACTGGCAATGCTAAGTGAGATGGAAAAGGAAAGGAAGCATTTTTGCTGTAAAATGGTTAAAACGCAGTCTTTAACTGAGCCAAATAGGAACAGCGAGCAAGGGGGAGCTACCAATGGCCTTCCACCTCCTGATAGATCTTCTAGAGTTGGAGTACTTTGGTTAACCATTTTGTTCAGGCTCCAATTGCCATGAACTGAGTTCCACATTAATTTATGAAATCCAATCTATGGTGGGATAACACCTTTTCTTCTTTTCTTTTCTCACTTTGCTTTACTCTGTAATTTTATAAATTAGTTACAAATTTGATAGGAAGGAACGCAACTCAGGAGAAAGAGGAGAATGGGTTTCTTTTCTTTTCTTTTTTTTCCCTTAAAATTTTAATCAATTGTACTACCTGTCAATAGAGAGGACGAAAGAAAATAAACTTTGGAATTACTGCTTCTTTTCAATGGTTCCAACTGATTTGGAAGTGTAACATTTCTTCTTCTTCCTGTATGTATGCTATAAGCCACCCAAGAAAATTAAACCGACAACATATGCGGGAGAAGCAAAAGAAACGTATGGGGAGGACAACGAGGAAACACTTTAAAAAAAGGACCCTTTCCTAACCTAACATGCCAACATCACATTCACATGAAGTTCCTTACAAAGAGGGTCCTTCCCAAAGGAATCTTCCAATCTTCAATTAATACTCTATGGAATTTCTTAATGTATCCCCATGTTTTGACCTCCCACTCTACTCATTATTCCTTTTTCCAGAAATTTCGTGTGACATTATACATATGCACTTCATGTTCTTCTTATTTAATTCCTTTTGATGATTTGTTTATCAAGGCATTGGGGTGTTGTCGTTGTAGGTTCTTTGGGAGTGTCATTAGGATATTTCAGTGGTGATCATGTAAAAGGCCTGTTATAGGAAATTAAGATTCAGAAAGCTGCTGTAGCTATCATGCGGTGATGATGTAAAAGGCCTGGAAATTAAGATTCAGAAAGCTGCTGTAGCTATCACGTGGAGATGATGTAAAAGGGGCCTGTTACAGGAAATTAAGATTCAGAAAGCTGCTGTAGCTATCATGTGGTGATGATGTAAAAGGCCTGTTATAGGAAATTCAGATTCAGAGAAAGCTGCTGTAGCTATCATTTACTGCCAGCCTTGTCAGAATTCTTATGTATCTCTATCCTCTCTGCAATGTCTTGGTGAGGCAAGTGTTGGATAAGGTTTATACGGAACTCACCCACTGCCTTTCACCTACTACCTCAAACATCCCATTCTTGTTTTTTTAGGTGACATTTAGTTTCCAGTAGTTAGAGCAGACCGCAAGAAATTGTTTGACAATTACAAAATTAAGTTATTGTATAAATATATAAGCCACACATCTATAACCATAGATGAAGTATTACGTGGAATACCAGACTTTTATGCATTAGATGACAAGGTAATCATGTTTGGAATTAACAGAGAATAAAACAATAAACGTAAAATAGTTGACTGTTTATTAATTGGAAATAGGGATTAAAGTGTCAGTAACAAAGAATAATTATCATTTATTATTTGTTAACTACTTTGGAATTACTATCAGCTATATATAAACCATATGTTAATAAAGATACATGACCGTATAGTCGACGAGACTTCGTAGAGGAAAATCCGCAAAATGAAAACAACATTATGAGAAATTTAATATATAAAATTTATTCGTCATAATTAAATATTCTATAAAAATGTCTGATGCATTCTTCTTGAAATAAAGTACATGAAAATTTTGCTCTCTTTCTTTTACAAAATTTGAAGAACAATGTAAAAAGTTATTATTTTAGAAGTATTAACAATGTTTTCACAATGTTTTTTGAGAAAATATAATGAATTTGGCGCTATCAAGAGTTTTACAAGCTACAATTCCTACCCGTATATTAATAGGCTGAAATCTCTTTTTAATCAAAACTTTTATGAAGGATCAATTTGTTTTATAAGTTTCTTTATTAAATTTGACTTTAACCTATGAGATTTATGTGGTATATTACCAAGATTCTGTGCAACTCTTACTATTCATACCATGAATTTATTTATACATACAATTTCTTAGTCCTTGTATACGAAATCTAAAGTTGAATGAAAATGCTAAACATAACAAGTAATTATGAATAATTCACTAGGAAACATAGGTCTTTTATTAAATTAAAGAATTAATTCAGAAATTACTTTTAGGATTCATGTCATCTAAATCTATCCTAATTTGATTTAGAAAACAAATAACAACTAAGAAAGAATATAAAATAAAAGAACTAATTCTCATGGATCTTGAAATCTTGAATTTCCATAATTGAATCTTGATGCAAATTTCTTTCTTTCATTTTGAAGTTGCTCCTTTCTATCTCAAGATGGTCTACTTTAGCTCTCTAATGATTCTCCTTATCAGTCCTTTATCTTTTTATATTAGAAAACACTATAATTTTCATATTATAACACCAACACGGTTCCAATACAAATTTATTTTAGATTTGTGTTGCTCCTCTCACTTTTACTCATTAAACTTCAATAGAATCAATGATAACATAGATCTATAATATGAATCATGTTGTGTTTGTGTTACTTAACAATCAACATTAGTGAGACATATATTTGCGTTTGGGATTTGTTTTATAAATCCTTCCTCTAAAATTATGCAAAATGTTCCAAATGGACTCTAATTTTCTTGATTTCATTCATTCTTAGTTGAGGAGTTAAAATAAGGTATGAGACGAAAGTATAACCAAATTGAGTACCAAATCCTATAAAAACCATAAAATAGCAAAGCACTCTTAAAACCATGCTAAAAATATAGTCTAATTAATATTTATCAATATTCTCTATGAAGGAATCGTACATCTTTTCATAATTCAATGACTTATACCCTTTAAAAGACATAACGAAAGATCTAGAGTCAACGTTCCTTATTGAACATAAACAATATTCTTTAGAAACTTATTGATTGCATTAATCTTTTCTAAGTCAATCTTAAGTTTGCGTAAACACTATGATTTCCTTCTCTTTCTCTTCCCTTAGGTTGTGAGATCTTTATTCAATTTTATTGTTATTTTATATCTATTGATTACTTGTCCATACAAATCTTTATATTCCCACAACAACTTGTTTGGTAATTTTTCCAAAAAAAAAACTTGTTTGGTACTAATAGGGAACTTAAGAAATAATATAAGTTCAATTTAAAATCAAACAAAAAAGGGTAAAGGAAAAGAATAATTAAGCTTTAAGAATTTTTATTTGAGCCATATTATGTTCCATATGGGCATATAAGTCCCCTTATTCCCCTTAAGTATTTTACCATTTTATATCTATAGACTAACCTCACTAGTCTAAAAAATGGAATCACCTACGGTTTAGGGCCTCTTCAAGTTATGTACTTGCCTATAGGGGATGATTGGTAGTCAATAAAATTAATTGTAGTGCCTTATCTATAACGTTTGATTTGAATGCTTTTTGCTAATTAAAAGGGATAACCTTTTGACAAACGTAAATGTCCCTCTTCCTTTTATTTTTTTAAATTATGAATAAACAATCTTATTAATTCAAGTAAAGCTTTACAACTTCACAATGAAAAGGATATCATTTCTAATTTACCCAGATAATGTATAAAGGCTTCAGCACAACTACGAAAACATACATTTAGAATGTGACTACAAATTCCATAAGATTTTCATTTCTTGATTAATTTTGGATTGTGTATTGTGAGAAATAAGGATTTCCTTATCCAGTTGATGGTTTTATCTTATAGGACGTGCTTTTCTAGCCCTATTCTTTTATGCATTCTATTGGTCCTCTCCCTCTAAATTGAGTAAATAGTATAAATGAATGCAATTTTGAAGATAAACCCACACTAATTAAGTGTGTTAATAGTTTTGATAGTCTACTAAACAATGTTTCTCCAATCTGACAAGGGACAATAGACTTATAATGTATGCTATACCCATTCAATATTCTTTGGGAAAAGCTACATTTAAAATAAAGGTGTTGTAGGGTTTTTGGAATATTGTTACATAGTAAGCATATATGGTTATGGCTACCAAACCATTTTTCTTTATCTTCAAACTATTTTTAATAGCTAACTAGTTGATAATTGAAGATTTTAGAGAGACAGTTTTAGTCCAGATAAGGTCCTATGAGAGAATTTTAGTAATATAGGGGGCTGAAGATCTTATAGGATGAGGAATTACTAAATTTTAGAGAGTTGTTTCCCATCAATTGAACTTTGTCTTCTTCAAAAGTGTCTAGGTTATGAGGTAGGATATTTACCAAGATAGTTGATCCTCTAACATTACATGTTCCATCCTGAATAATGCTACTAACTTTAGCTCTTAAGGGGATTCTTATAATCAAGTGTAACGATTTATTTCTGTAAATTAAATGGCTTAAATTTTCTAGTTATCCAACTATAACCAAGTTCTATTCCTATTACAATTTGATGCTTAATCTAAGGGTAAATTTGGTTCCTCATCTTAAGCATTTGCCTAAAACTCCATGAATTTTCCTTATTCTATTCTAGTTGCTATAAACTTGAGTCCTTAAGGTAGTACTTATTTATCCACTTAGACTATAAAGTTTCCCTACCATTACATAGCCTCCAGATTCTCTTTCCAAGGAGCAATTTTTGCATAATCACCAAGGGTACACACTATAAGAAATTTAGGGACCGATATTGTTCCGTTGGTTAAACAAATGCGTCGGAACAATCAGATGAAAAATAAGATTTTACTGGCAGTATAAATTCTGTCAGTAAATGGCGTCGGTAATTATGTTTGTAATTCGTCATCTACGAGTTGAAAGAAAACGATGTCATTTGGTTATCCCAAATAGGCGTCATTTTGGATAACTTATCCAAATGACGTCGTTTTGCGAATGAAGGTAAGACGGTTATTTCTTAACAAAAACAACGTCGTTTGGTTAAAATCCAAACAATGTCTTTTTGTAATTTGATAAACATTTAAAACATTAGCAAAACGACGTCATTTTGGTGAAAACAAAAACGACGTCATTTTTCACATGAAGCTATAACGTTTATAGTGTAACAAAAATGACGTCGTTTGATTAAAACCAAAACAACGTCGTTTTCCTGATTACGTTATAATGTTTATATCTTAACAAAAACGATGTCGTTTGGTTAAAATCCAAACGACGTCGTTTTATGAAGTTATAAACATTTAAAATATAATCAAAATGACGTCATTTTAGTTATGTTTTAAAACTTCCCAAGCCCTCCCCCCACCAAGTCTCGCGCACGCCCCAGGCCAGCTGCCTTTTCTTCCTCTCCTCTCCTTCGATTGTCGCCTCTGTCTCCTGCCATTGCTGCCGTTTGTTGTGCTGTCGTCGTCAAGGCTTGTGTTGTCAGCGTCCTCTGCTCCAACAGTCTTAATCAAAGGTAATGTTGTTTTGGAAGACCTTCCTCTCCTTTCTCCAGTGAATAACAATCGGTGGATTTTGGTTTCGGTTCATATGGTGTTTTTCTTTGGTTTTAAATGTTAATTAGTGATTGTTAATGATAGGCTACATATTTGTTGGAGATTAATGGAAAAATATTGGGATTTTATCTTGAATTAGGGATGAAGAATTTTATGCATACCAAGTGTTTGACAAAATGCATAGCCGATGATATCTACTGTTTTTTCCTAAATAATTTGTTTTTGTGTTCTTGAACTTTTGTGTTTCTTTAATTATATTATTATAATTTGTTATATTGTTATAATTAAATGGATACTAATTAAGATCAATTTTGTTTAAATATGAATAATACATTTA
>JANIHY010000006.1:24140594-24177938 GCA_027479065.1 Erythroxylum brevipes | reverse complement strand
TTTCGGAGGAAATTTGGACTCGTTGGACCGAATATTGGACATCACCTGCGGCAATGTCCATATCAGAGCGTAATTCGGCCAACAGACGTGGAGGGCCTGGGGGTGCGAGTCTTGCAGTGCATACGGGAGGATCAATTACCCACTACGAGCATGCTGAAAGATTAGTAAGTATCTACTTTCTCACACCAAATTTACCATTATTTTGCTTCGCTTGATTTAACATGGTCATTATGATATAAATGTCTGGTGCCATATATGGCTGTGTGAAGTTGTTTTCTTTGTTGAACAGGGGGGATATATCATATATATAGAGGAAACTCTGCCGAAATTTTTTTAAATTTTACTTAACATCTGACAAATTAAGTTATACGTGTAGGAAAAGTCATTGGGCACGAAGCCTACGCCTATGCAGGTTTTTGTGCACACCCACACAAAGAAACATGATGGTGTCAACTTCATCAACACTCGATGTAGAGAAGTTAATGTAAGAGAAATAACCATATTTTAATAATTTTTAAACAATTATACCTTAATAACTAATGTCAAGATTGCTTCCTTGTAGGACCAAATGCAGGAAACTATTCAGCGACAATCTCAGGAGGAACAACCTGTGGACGAGTCGCAGACATATCTTGATGTTGTGGGTGGTTGGGACCGTCGTGGAAGAATATTCGGCCTCGGCTCATATGCGAACACTTGTTATTCGCGCTCCTCCCTTTCTAGTACAGCAGCATCTGCTCGGCCATCTTCATCTCAGGATGTATCGGAGCTCCGGGCCACAGTGGACACGTTGAGGGAGCAGCTAGCTAATCAAAGCGAGCAGCTGGTTACTCAACATCAACAGCATGCAGAGGACATAGCAAAGGTCAGGGAGGACATGCAGCTGCAGATGACAGAAAAGCTGAGAGTGGAGCTGGAGCAGGTTTCAAAGATCAGAGAGTCGCTGGAGCAGATGGAGCAGGCAGCTAAGAGGAGAGAGGAGATTGAGCGGCTTACTAAGTTGAGAGCGGAGATGGAGCAGATGACCAAGGAGAAACAGCACGCGGAGGAGATGGCTAAGCTTAGGGAGGAGATGGAAATGTTAAAGAGGGGGGGACACACTTCAGACCATCCATGATCATCACGAATTTGTGAATTACATTGTCATTTGTTTTCAATTCAAAAATATAAGAGATTTGTTCTTTATTCATTTTTAATAACTAAATTAAATTCTTCGTATGTTTTATTATTTAGAAATTGTCTCATTATTCATTAATATAACGTAACACAAATACATAAATTATATATATAATATAACATTATTAAAACAAAAAAAAACAATTTTACCATTTATTACCGACGGACAAGTTTCCGTCGGAAAATAACATAACTCACCGACGGTCCAATTACCCGTCGCAAAAAGTTGGTTAATCCGGATTAATTTCACCGACGGAATATTACTTCTCATTCCGTCGATAAATATATACCGACGACAAATTCTCCGTCGTTATTTCCGCCGTAAAATTGCGACGGAATATTTCGGTCGGAGTTTTTAGCTTCGGGGCATGCACCGACGGAATGTCACGCCACCAAATTCCGTCGGTGAATGACTTCAGCGACGGCAATTCGATTATTACCGACGGTAATTTCCGTCGGTAATCATCGGATTTCTTGTAGTGGATGTTTCTACAGAACTCAGATCATCCAGGAATGGTGCTCGTCACGACACCATTAAATGGGAACAACTATCTATCATGGAGACGTGCGATGAAGATTGTGTTGGGGGCAAAACTAAAGCTCGATTTCGTTACTGGAAAATGTGAGAAGCCAAGGGAAGATTCACCAGATTATGATCGATGGTGTCGGGTGGACTTCATGGTGACGTCGTGGTTGTTAACCGCCATTTCCAAGGATATTGTTGAATCATTCTTATATACAAGTTCAACTAGGGATTTGTGGAAGGACCTAGAGAGGAGATATGGAGAGTGCAATGGGCCACTGCTATATCAACTCAAGTGGGAGATCAGTTCAATTTCGCAAGGGGATTTATCTATCTCCAGGTAATTTACAAAATTGAAAAGATTGTGGGATGAATTGAATTGCTTAGCTCCTATTCCACAATGTTCTTGTGGAGTTCTACAGCAATGTTCCTGTGGGTCTCTTAAGCAATTAATTGAATTTGGAGATAATGATAGGTTGGTTCAATTTCTGATAGATTTGAATGAGGAGTATGATGCTATTAGGAGTCAGATTCTTGTAATGGATCCTTTGCCTCATGTGGATAGGGCATACTCGATGGTAGTTAGAGTTGAAAAGCAAAGGGAGGTGAATATTTCCTTTTCTGACAATATGAGCAGTGCAATGTTGGTGCGTGGTTCTAATAGCAACAGTGGGAGAGGTGCTGGCAGAGGTAGTGCTAAGAAACAAGTGAATAAAGATGACATGTATTGTGATTTTTGTAAAGTGAGGAGACACACACGAGACACTTGTTTTAAAATTCATGGGTATCCAGATTGGTATAAAGGTTCAAAAGATAAGAAGGGAGGAGATATGGCTAAGGAGTTGGTAAATATGAGTGATTCCCCTTTGGATTATTCAATGGAGAAAGAACCCAAGGAACCAGCCTGGAGACAAGATATGGCAGCAATGATTCAACAAGGGATTTTGAAATTTATGCAAGGTCAAGGAAAGCAAATGCAACCGAGAGACAAGGGAGGAGATGTCATTAATTTTGCACACTTCAATGACTTTGCAGGTAGCACTCTCAACCATTCTTTTAGTTCAGTAAATTCAATTGAATGTGGTTCTTGGATAATAGACACAGGTGCTTCCAATCATATGTGCCATAATGTGGATTTGTTTGACAAACCTATACCTGTAGTCAAAAATACACCTGTTCACCTTCCGGATGGCACAATTAAGACAGTAGATTTCACAGGAAATGTTGTGCTTAGTGATAATCTTAGTCTGTCATCCGTTTTGCTCATACCTTTTTTTAAATACAATTTGCTTTCAGTAAACAAATTAACTTGTCAATCTTCTACCAAATTCACCTTTTATGCCACATTTTGTGTTCTGCAGGACCTTGTGACTGATGAGGTCTTAGCAGTTGGCAAGGTAATTGCAGGCCTTTATATTCTTGATCACTCCTCTTTTCATCAGAAAACCATTCTGTCTTACATCACACAATTAGGAAGTAGTAACAATAAGCCAATGTATTGTCATAGTGCTATTGATGATATGTCTTGGCACCAAAGATTGGGCCATCCTTTTTCCAATACACTAAACAGTTGCAAATTTCTTTCAATAATATGCATTTTTCTGAGCAACCGTGTGATGTTTGTCACCTTTCCAAATAAACTAGACTTCCTTTTCCTAAGAGCAATATTAGTACAGTTGCATGCTTTGAATTGTTGCATATGGATCTTTGGGGTCCTTGTAAGCAGGGGTCAATTAGTGGAGCACACTTTATCTTCACCATAGTTGATGATTTTTCTAGAACAACCTGGACTTACCTACTCCAACACAAAAGTCAGACTTCAACCTTCTTGGCACAATTTATTAAACATATTCGAACCCAATTTGATGCAACTATTAAGGTTGTTAGAACTGATAATGAGTCAGAATTTTTGAGTCTTAGTTGTCAAGAAATTTTTACCACATATGGTATTATTCATCAAAAAACTTCCCCTTATACTCCACAACAAAATGGAGTTGTCGAAAGGAAACATAGGCATCTGTTGCAAACTGCTAGGGCACTTATGTTTCAATCCCATTTACCAAAACAATTTTGGGGAGATTCAATCTTGACTGCTACTTGCATCATTAATAGACTTCCCACTCGTGTCTTTAATTGGAAGTCTCCATGTTCTGTCCTTTTTCATAAAGAACCTGATTATCATTTTCTGTGGACTTTTGGTTGTTTGTGTTATGCTTCTAACACTTTTCCTCATAAAGACAAGTTTTCACCTAGGGCTTTCAAATCTGTTTTTATTGGTTATTCGTCAGGGCAAAAGGCCTACAAACTTTATGATTTGCAAAGCCATCGTATTTTCATTTCTAAGGATGTTGTTTTCTATGAAAATAATTTTCCTTTTCAGTTTATTTCCTTCGCTCCAAGTACCATTCCTTTACCCAATTATACTATTTTACCATCTGTTGTGCCTCAAGAATCCTCATTGGCTGAAAATATTGATGTGAATTCTTCGAATATTTTAGCTCCCTCTTCTTTGCTTACTCCATGCTCCACTGATATAGCACAGAGTCCAGCTCCTATTCGTAGGAGTACTCGTGTGACCCACCGGCCTAATTGGTTAGATGATTTTGTTTCACATGCATCTGTTACTACTACTGCTCCTGATGTTGTCCCATCTATGCTTAATGCTTCTAATACACCACCTACATATCCTTTTGTATCCTCCTCTTGTCTTACATCTGATTATCATTCTTTTTTAGCAAATGTGTCTAATATTGAAGAACCTAGTTCTTTTGAACAAGCTAAAACTAATTTGAATTGGTTGAATGCTATGGAGGATGAGTTAGCAGCTCTTGATCATAATCATACTTGGGATTTGACTGTTTTGCCAAAAGGGAAGAAAGCTATAGGTTCTAAATGGGTTTATAAAGTTAAACTCAAGCCTGATGGAACTGTTGATAGGTATAAGGCTAGGTTAGTGGCAAAAGGCTATAATCAAATTGAGGGGGTGGATTATAATGAGTGTTTTTCTCCAGTTGCTAAAATGGTTACTGTGAGAATTTTTATAGCTATTGCTGCTGCGAAGGGATGGCCTTTACATCAATTGGATATCAATAATGCTTTTTTGCATGGGTATATTAATGAGGAGCTGTACATGTTGCCTCCTCAAGGATATACTAAGGCTGCTCCTAATCAAGTTTGTCGTTTGAGGAGGTCTTTGTATGGCCTTAAGCAAGCCTCACGACAATGGAATCATAAGCTTACTGTTTCTCTTTGTCAACAAAATTTTGTACAATCTGCTCATGATCCATGTTTGTTCATTAAATCTGAAGGAACTGAGTTTATTGCTCTTGTGGTGTATGTTGATGATGTGTTGATCATGGGTCCAACGGAGGCATGTATTAATCAAGTCAAACAATTTTTACATGACAAATTTACTATTAAAGACATGGGTTCTGCAAAATATTTCCTTGGGTTAGAACTTGCTAGGTCCTCTACTAGCTTGTATGTGAATCAACGCAAGTATGTGTTGGATATTCTCAAGGATGCAGGGTTGACTTGTTCGAAAGGGGCAACCACTCCTCTTCCTCCTCATTGTCGGTTTGATGATGCTAGCACTCCTTTATTGGAGAATCCAGACAGATATCGGAGGTTAGTTGGACGTCTCTTTTACCTTGGTTTTACTCGTCCTGATATCACTCATGCGACTCAACAATTGAGTCAATTTGTTCAAGCTCCTAATGAGCAACATTGGATTACTGCTATTCATGTGCTCAAATATTTGAAGCAATCTCCTTCTACAAGTTTATTTTTCCCTTTTGACAATTCTTGTTCTTTACAAGCTTATTGTGATGCGGATTGGGCTGCTTGTCCTTTTAGTCGGAGATCTTTAACAAGTTTTTGTGTGTTCTTGGGTAATGCATTGATTTCTTGGAAGACTAAGAAACAATCCACTGTTTCTCGGTCTTCCACGGAGGCTGAATACCGTAGTCTTTCTACTACGGTTTGTGAGTTGCAATAGATTTCTTATTTGCTGGCTGATTTTCGGGTGAATATTTCCTTTCCTATTTCGTTGTGGTGTGACAATTTGGCTGCTGTTCATATTACTGTCAATCCTATTTTTCACGAGAGGACAAAGCATTTGAAGATCGACTGTCATTTGGTTCGTGATAAATATAAAGAAGGATTTGTTCTTCATCAACATATTCCTTCTAAGCTACAACTGGCCGATATGTTCACTAAAGCTTTATCAACTCCTATTTTTAGTTTTTTGTTGTCCAAGTTGGGCTTGTGTGATTGGCACCAAGCTCCACCTTGAAGGGGGGGGGAGGGGTGTAGAATATTTTATATTTATTCTGTATTTGTTAGATTTTTGTGTACTGTAGTTGCTTTAGTAGTGTTAGCGTTTTATGTACATAGCTGTTGTCGTTTTCTTTTCTTTTCACAGACAGTGATGATATAAATATCATCTGATTTCTGTAATGCTTTAACACGTGAAGTAAACAGTGATTGTTAAATCACTTTTACCCAAAACACGCGAAATCCCTAGATATTGTTCACTGTCGAATCGAGCCGATTCAAATGTTGAGAGAAGTTCTAATAAATAATAATCACGAGCAATATGACGAACTACCAATGCATGCCATAGGAACCTCATTCACTAGCATATTGATACTGTCAGTGGCAAGGGATTAAAATGGATCATGTATATATATGTTTGCTTGGTGGAAACTTATATTTTAAATATTTGAGTGCTTAGAGCTTTCCCTCGATTCAAGGTGCTTAACTGTTAGCATAGGTAGAGAGTAACATAATCCCTAGCTGCAAGAACTATCATATAGTACAACGTTAGTTATTAGACAGGAAAATGGATGTCCATCTATCTGAATTAACACGAAAGCTGGATTAAGACAAGAAAATGCAACTCCTGACCCTACTTACCACATACAGAGACCTTAAAATCGATCTCGTAATCTATAACCGAAATACCATACCACACTAATAGGAAATATTATGTAGACAAATAATGATTGCCGTCAATACACTATCTTAACCCGTAAAAAAATGCTCCATCCCCCAAAAGAACAAAAACAAGAGAAACCACAATACCAAACATCAGGAATATCTTGCACTTGGAAAGAAAAATAATTTCACTGCATATTACAAACAGTGCACATGCATATAATGAGAAAACGTAAAGACAAAAGTTGCAAGTGCAAATACTCACTTATACACCGATCATGATCAACGTCTTTGCTGTGAGAAACCTGGGGATCCCATGGTTTGTGAGCTATTGTAGTTTCTGCTGCGAGATTCCATTGATCCTTTGAAAGCGTAAGTAGCTTTGGCTGGTTCTGGCACCAAGTCCAGGGGCATTGATTCAGCAAAGCATGCTGTGTTTATCCGTGTCCTCTCAAGCTCATTTTGTAGCAATCCACTGCTACATTGCTGCGCAAGAGCCTGAAAAACACCCACAACAGTTTAACATGGGCTTCAATATCACAGAACATTGATTATAGGTGTCTCATGAACAGCTAATTAACTAATTTCAATGAGGGAATTAACTATTATCATTTGCATCAAATAATGTGATGCCATTTTTATTTTTCAACTTGAGATCTCTATTAGTTTGATAGCCATTTTAGCACCATTGCTTTTAGTTTCCAGATTTTTTCAGAATTGAGGCCGCCATCAATTAGATATCAATCACTTGGTCAACTTGATTGTTTTCCCAAAATAAAAAATCTCTAAAGACACAATAATCATATCATAAGGAACATGATTCTTACAATCAGGTCATCTGGAGATACAGTCAACCCTAGCTGCCTGTCATCAGCAAGTGCATCTTCACTCCCACGGGTTGATCTGCGCTGATGCCCTGGATTTTCAATTCCTTCAGCCACATTCTCAGTAGCTTTCTCCAACAGTATTCCTTGTAAAGATTTTAGAGACTCCCTTGCATCAGGTGTGAAGTAGGGATTAAATACGGCCTCAAAATATTCAAGCTGCAAAATATGTGTTACTATGGGGATTCAATCCTTTCACAAAATTACACAGTACCTTCTATCATTATAAACTATTACAGAAGCAAATAAGTGAACAACAATCAGCATGCATTCCCAGAAAACTAGACAATGTCGATGTCTGTACAGCATGGAAATGAAATAAATTGATCATCTCTACCAGGGGAGTTTGGAAAGAATAATGCAACATGAAATAGCTGTTTAATTGAAAGAGGAAATAACCAGATCAAACCAAGGAAGAGGCTATGACTGGAAAAAAAAAAAAAAAAAGCATCATATGCAGTACCTCCAACATGAGCTGACAAAAACCATTTGCATCAAGTGATTGGAGATCTTTGCTTTTGTTTTCATGGAGAAGGCTCAGAAAAGTATCGACTAGACCTTCAATAAGAATGCCAAGTGTCTTGTCTAACAAGGGCTTAGCACTGGTAAAGACCTGTGAGAGGTAAACTATAATATCTATAATTCGGAGATTAACATGATGGAATGTAGAAGCATTATTGTGCACATGGCCTGCATAAGTCTGGCATTGATGTCAATAACAGATATAAACTATAAAGTATGAAGAAAATGTAGTTTACATTAAAAATCCATAAGGAAAATATCAACATGTCTATACACCGTAAAAATTACAAATTAAGTACCTCCGAATGTACAGCTACTAGAGTATGCAACAATTCAACGGCTACATCACGCATACCCTGCAAGAGAGGAGCATTGGTTAAACTTATACACCTCAAAGCTGCATCGAGGACCAGTGGTACTGACAAAAAGAAATAGAAGTAAAAGAAGTGAAAAAAACCAGCTATGCACAATTAGATTCTCACTTTAACAGCAGGCGCTTCTCCCCATTGAACACCAGCATTCAGCAAATAATTCACAGCTGCCATTCTGATAACATTTGCCTGATGAAAGAAAATACATTCTCATAGACACTACCATGATATTTTAATGGGTTTTTATATAAGTGGATTCACGCAAGCACAACTTTGAGTAAGAACTTCACATTATGTTGAAAATGACCTCGAGTCCCATGCCACCATTAACATCATCCTAGGAAGTAGGCGTATGGACACAAATAATATTCATACAAAAATTTCACAAGAGTTACGTTCCATTCCCTTTCATTTCTTTTCCTGGCATGATCAATTACATTATTTTAGAGGTTACAACATTACCACCCCACAACTCAGAAATCAAGAAATGGACTAGGGAAACACCAGGAAAACTATTTCCCTTGCAGAAAGACCAATATATCGCACTTGCTATTGGAATGTGATATCCACAAAGTTTCTCATCAAATATGAACCATGATAAAATATATGCTTTACCTTGGCGAAAGTATATTGTTCGAGGACTTTCTCTTCAAGGCCAGAGAAAGAGGTCACTAAATCTTTTATGTCACTGTCTTCATCATCTTTGTCCCTGCAGTAGAAAAGGCATGTGAATGATTTGTAATAGCAGTGAGAATAAATATAAAGCCATTTTGAAGAAGGGGAAAAACAGCGAGCAAGCAAAGATGATTAGCATGGATAATAGCATTCTACTAGAGGAACCATGACTGACTTCATCCAAACAGTCTATGCAATTTAAATATAATAATCCCCCCACTCATGGTTAAATGAACCAAACAAGAACAAATTAAAATATATAAGACTGAAAGGATCCAGGTTGGTATAACTAACATATCACAAAACATGTCCACAAACCAACTCAACAAATTGGACCGCACTCCCGGGACTGATCTAGACCTAACAAAATACATCAAAGGCTAGGGACTGTAGCTTGACCAGTTATTGCATTGCAACACAACCATACACTTCCAATGAATCATTCATGCAATGGCGATATGTCCTTCCATGGAAATTTGTTTGTGCTTTATGAAAAGAAGGGAAACTTAATTACTTACCTAGACTGTAGCCAAATACTTTTATACTTCTTGTACAGCTCGCGAGAAAGGTATTCCTTACAATACCCTATGTTACTTAATACCATCAGCAATTGTTGATGTGGATCAACAACACTTCCTGAGATGTTAGATGACAATTTTTCATTGGATTCATTAGAAAACCCGTTCTGCAAATGGAGACTATCTCCTGATTTCTTACGGACAAGTTCAGTCCCAATATGCTCCAGGTGACCTGGTCAACAGGTATAAAACGGAAATGTGACAAACAAATTAATTTCAAGTGGTTACTAACATCAAATTGACCATACCAGCAAAATCTAGGAAAGAATTTAAAAAGGCAACTCTAACAGATTCTTGAATTTCTTGAAGTTGCAGAAATATATCTTCTGACTTCCTAGCTTCACCCCTTAATGTTTGAATCATCCTGGAATGGAACATATTATGAGACAGTTAAATATGTAAACTTGTTTATCCAAAACTAATACTTCTCAATTTGATTGCAACAAGAGGAAAGTTTAGTCCTGTGTTTACTTGGTATTTATTTATTTTCAACCCTAGGGGATAGTATTCGAAAAGCATAAGAGCGATAGAATGCAACAAATGAAACCTCAAAATCTGCCTCATGAAATATGACATTACAATCACTATATAAAAGCTGGAGAGATGAGGTGGTTCAGATTTGAACTACGCTTGGACTGTAGCACTGAATGATCCTATTTTCCATCATGAAATGACTAGAATAATATAGTTAACAAACTTTCCTGTGAAATTTCTGGTTCAGTTATGGCACACAGCTTTTGACCAGATTTAGAATTTTCAAAAAGTTTGATTAGCATTTATTATTGGCAAATGATGCAATTAGCACTATATCATAATTTTTTCACCCCATTTCAAAGGTCCTAACATCCCTTGTACGAGTGGATTCGGCCTCATATCTTCTGACATGCAGGTTATACAAACTGAAAAAATGGCTGGAACTAATCGTGCTTAGACTTGATAGGATTTGAAGCAGTAGCACCATACGACTGGTGATAATCAACTTAAGTAATAGCACAATAAGTTGCTCAACATTGCTCAACATAAGGTGAGAAGTCAGAATGTAGTCATGAGTTCTAATATTCAAGAAACTGCATAGCTTCCAAACTAGGAATCTAAACTCACATAAAGTCATAACTTCGAATGATCAAGCCTTTAGTATTAACACTAAGTATTAGATGATCAAGCCATTAGTATTAACAGTAAGTACAGCCTTGTTGCATCACATATTAACCCCATAAGCCACTTAAAATAATCACATAATGCTCCAAGATCATTAAGCTCCAGCAACTTACAGACTGATCTGGTCCATTGCTAAGGATATTAAGGAGCGGAAAGCAAGAGGTAAGTAAGAGATTGCATATGGAGATTTATTTCTTTCAAGAACAGACACTGGAACCAATGTTTCTTCTTTCGATATCTCTTCAGTCATTGCCCGCATCCACGAGCAAAGTCTAAAGATATATAACTTTGAGAGCTCTGCCTGAAGAGTTCTGAGTGCCATTACTGTCACAAAGAAGTGAAAAACAATGAGAATTTGACAACTTGAACACGTCTACTTCAGTAAGAGTTTACACACCAGCACTAGGTGGAGCTGATTCTTTAGCTTCAAAAGCTTGGCAGGCTTTGGACACATTCTCAATAGCATCACTCATATAAGGCTTGAGAACATTTGATTCTTCTAGATCGCGAAAAGTGCTCTGGACCTGCATCACCAGGAAAAGTCTCTGGCTGAGTACTGCCAACTGTTTGTACATATCAAATATAGAAAGCTACAGAAGGGAGAAAAAATCACAAACCACAAGGTAGGAAAAAACATGCTCTCCACCAGATAGAAAACTACGACGATACCACCAAATGAAGATTTACGTATGTCATGAAACTAATACTATCAGTTTGTTCCTCAAATTGCAGTTAATTTTGGGAATGAAATATGGTGTCAAAGTCATGCTTGAAGAATTATTGGCCACTAATCTATCTTTCACACTCATTCAACAAATAGCTGGATGAACTTGACAGAATTATTTTTTAACCTAGTATGCATTTAAAATACAACTGAAGAGATTGAAAGTACAGGCTTCAGAAATATTAACAGGAAATGGATAAAACAGACAACCATGAGAAATTGAAAAAATCCCATGTGTCCAAGAAAAAAGAAGTTGTAGATTCATGAACATCTTAATAAGATAAAACAACAATGGGACTACTTGCCCCGTGATGCAACTGGTCATAGTGCACGACATTGGCACAATCCCTTATGGAACGCACGAGGGAATAAAAAAAGAGTTATGTTTTCCAGCTAATACATATAATATACCCAGAGTATTAAACATTTACACAAACAGTGGATAGAATTTACGCTTTGTCTCCTTACCATGCATCAAGTAATTATTGACTATATTAGACTCCTAAATACCCGAATAGGCTTAAGCAAATAAAGCTTATTGGATACACTCCCTAAGTAAAGAACCATTTGAGAACGTTTTCTCTCGAGCAATCAAAACCCATAGAACATGTATTCCATAACATGACAATGATGAGATAAATCCAAAGAAACCAAGAATTTATATAAACTATAGATACTTTAAAATTTAAAGTTGAATCCAAAATTACTGAGTGAATTGTTAAAATAGATACCAGCCCGTCTCAAAAGTAACATAGACCAAATCATATCCCATAGTTGGTCATTGAATACTATAATATTAGATATCAACTTTAGTGTTAGTTGAAATTAAGCAGGTAAAGATGGGAATAGCATGTGCTCAGATTCACCACATAATCAACTGTTCATCAATTTTCCTGCCACTTTAAAGAAGGTTCCATTTATTGTCTACCTCTGCAAACGCATATCTGTTGTTCATAGAATCTTTAAAATATTAACTAATATCGATGCAGATAATATCACAAATTCAACTCACCTTGACTTCATATGCAGAAATAGTGTTGCAGATCATCGCTGCAACTTCATCAACAGAATGTGTTGAGTACCTCCCATCACCAACTTTTTCCTTGGTCTTATTTGCAGAATTGTTGAGATTGGATTCAGTAGTAACATGGGAAGACTGAAACCATAAGATCCATCTTCAAAATGGGTAGCAAGCATTATACAATTTAGAACAATAAATATTTGCATGGACCATTTCCATGCAGAATAATAGGAAGAGACAACAAGATAGTAAGGGTTGGCCCAAAACTTGGAGAAGAGGTCAGGTAAAAATGTGTCCGGTGAATCTTCTTCATTCTACAATCAAGTAACGAGGAATAGAGGGGGAGATATCTAGGGAAACAAAAGAAATTAAATTTATACAGCTCAATGTTTTATGTCTCCAACCTACTTTAAATGCCAATCATTAACAATACGTACTAACAGAATAATGTATCCATATGCAAGTTTAGAACTAAGATGAAGGCAACATAAGAGTACCTTGGCAAATTTACCACTGAAAACGGAAACCACTACTTTCCAAAAGGCCGGAATGTGATGAATAAGTACAGCACTTAGCCTCCGAATGTATCTTCCTAGAAGAACATCAACTTCTTCACCCACCATCTCTATTAACTGTGAATCTAGGGGGAGAGTTTCAACTTCCATAGAGAGGGGTTTGTCATTATCCGACTGAACAGTGAACGTAAGTTAAAACCATTATTCAGTATGAATCTGTTCATACAGTACCTACATATGTAAAGTAGTTGTTCATTAAAAAAAAAAAAAAAACTGTGCTTACAATCTTGACTTACTCTTTGTTGAATTTGCCTCCACGTTGCATCAGAAAGTGCTCTTTCATGCATCTCATTATGCAACGTTTCCATCCTAGATTTATGATCTAACGTGCATTTTTCAAGTAAACCTCGAATTCTGCGATTCTGCCAAAGGATAAACTTTGAGAACCAACATGTTAACCTACTTGCACACTATATTGATATAACTTTTGTTTTTTAAAAATTAAGGATTTCATTGATTAAATAAATTTACATCTAAAGTACAAAAGGTCGAGGATAATCCAAAAGGTCTAAATTACAAAGAGTTATAGTTCCTAGTAATCATCTACAACTTGATATCTAAGAGGTACTTATGAGACAACATATACCAGTATTACTCCAAACTCCATCTTCTCTTCGTACTACTTGATAGATTTGCTGCTATTCCTTTTGCTAACATGGCCAATCTGCAATGGAAGAAAATGTCCTAAAAAACCATTTCAATGCTTCGACTTTGTTGTCTAAAGACATTGCAATTACACTTCTTCCAGACATAGTAAACCAAAGCTGTCCAGCTTAACTTAATTGCTTTAGATTAGCTACATTATGCACTCTAAGGTTCCCCAACCAAGCAAAAGTTTCACTCCAAGAGTCCATTGGTCTGTCCATGTTGAGAATAATCTGCATTCGGTCCCAGACTTGCCTAGTATATCTGCATCTAATCATAAGATGCTCCAGATTTTCCATTTCTGAATTACATAAGTCACAATGTAATGTGTTAGTAGAGAACTTGATCCTGTCTCTCGTAAGCAACCCTCCATTGATTTCCATCCATAAGATAAACGAATAACTTGGATGGATGTCACTATCCCACACTAGCTTTGTCCACTCCAGCCTTGTGTTTTGCGAAAACTGCAAAAGTGTTTTGCATGCTTTTGTACTGAACTTCCTTGATTTATCTGCTAATGATTGAATTTCATCTTGTTCTCCTTCTTGGCATCTACACAATTCTTCAATTATGAGGCTGACATTTCAATTATTATGGAATGACCATATCCATTGATTGTTTCTAATTAAAACACTCACTTTAGTTTCTAGATTCACCACCAATTTCAAGGGTTATACCTCTTCCACTTAATATAGGAGACCTTTACAATGCCAATTATCATACCAAAAAGACGTGCTTTCTCCATTCCCAATCCTATGGAATACTTGTTGTTGCATCCATTTTAGTGTGTTGCATCTTAGGCCTGAGATCTCTTGAAACTCCTTCATTACTCGCAAGATTAAATCTATTGAGTTTTTCTCAACTATACAAAACTATAGCAAGTCATCTGCAAAAGCTAGGTGTGTGATCTTCATACCTTTACATCTACTATGGAACTGGAATTCTAGGTGCCTCATGATGAAACCTCCATGCAAATTACAAATAGGTAAGGGGATAATGGCTCCCTTGCCTTAAGACCCTCCTTGCTCTGATCAGGTTTGTAGGTTGCCCATCCACTAGGATTGCCATAGAAGCAGTGGTTACACATTCCTCTACCCATTTTCTGAACATAGGAGGATAACCCATTGATTCCAATCAATTAAATAGGAAGCTCCAGCTGATTGAATCATAGGCCTTTGGAAGATCCATCTTTATAGTGCAGTTCCTCATTCTCCTCTTAGCATTATACCCCTCAAGCAATTCCTGACGGAGTAGGATATAGGTACCCACTGGTCTCCCCTTGATGAATGCATTCTATTCTAAGCTGATTATCTTTCCCATGCTTGCTCTAAGTCTATTAACCATATTTTTGTGATAATTTTGTATAGAAAGTTACAGCTGGCTATTAGCCTGAATTATTCTAGCTTCCTTGCATTGCTTTGTTTAGGAACAAGGCAGATAGACATTTTATTCCATAAATATCCCGATGTTTTTGAAAAAATTTCCCATTGTACGAATTTGGTCTAAGGGCTTTACTAAGGTTCATAGAGAAAGTAACATTTTTTATTTCTTCCCTTGTTATTTCCCTAACCAACACCTTGTCTTCTTCATAAAGCTTTTTAACACCTGCTAGAATCTCCTCGAGTATGGCCCTTGTTGTCATTACCGTCCCATAGTACCTAGTAAAGTACTCTAAGGCAACCCCCTTCTTACTTTCTGGGTCCCCATGGATCTGCCCTACTTCATTTCTAGCATTCTGATAGAATTCTTGTTTCTCCTAGCTGAGAATGAACTCATAAAATACTTAGCACATCTCTCACCCCCTTCATCTAGATCATTCTAGATTTCTGCCTTAGTAGTCTACTGGTACTGGGAAGTAGTTGGTTATACTTGTCCATCAGCGTAGCTTCCTCTTTTCTCACTTGCAGATCATCTGGACTATCCAATAATCTTTTCTGACATTTCTTTAGCTCCTCCAAAGCAGCAACTTTAGCTTTTAACTCCGAATGTACTATTGCTCTGCTGAGCAATTTCAATATAGTTTTCAAGGCTTTCAGTTTCATGCTAAGTTGGTAACCTTGGAGCCTAGAACCTCCCTCTACATCTCCATTCTAAGTATATTTCTAAATTCTAGATTGTCCATCAAGTGATTGAACATCCTAAATGGGGCCTTCTCTTCCTTTCATCTGTTAACAATTCCACTATTATTGGACTGTGATCTGATACAGCTGGATTATCAAACATAACACTGCTTGTTTGGTATTTCTCTATCCACTTATCATTAACCATACATATGTCCAACTTCCTCAACAAAAGCCATTCCCCCAACTGCTTATTGTTCTCGGTATAAAAGTTACCATACCATTTCAAATCAACCAAAACCTGTCCTCTCCACCACTTCCTTAAGTTCTTGGCAGTCTACTTGGTTCCATCTTTTCCCTCCCTTTGATTCTTCTAATTTTAGAGTGTAATTATAGTCGCTGATGATTGTCCACGTATAATTCATTCAATTGCTTGTTCTCTCTAGTTCATTCCATGCATGTTGTCTCTAGAATTTGTGGTTTGCTGCATACATCACTATAATTGCAATCATTGTCCCGGTAGCTTTGATGAAGACATCACAATGTATCAACTGGTGATTTTCAAGTTGCTTCACGAAATCCACTTTTTGAGGAATGAAACCAATTATCACTCGCCCATTGAAATGATGATCATGGTTGCTCATTACCCTCCATCCTTTGTCTAGGAACCATAAACTCTTCTCCAATTGCCCCCTCTTTATTTTGGTCTCCAATAAACCAACAAAATCTAACTTCTTGTTCTTAATAAACTCCTTAACCGCAAGTTGTTTATTTAGGATATTTATGCCTCTAACATTCCATGCTAATACTTTAATCATTTTTTCCGTTGACCTACTCTTCTCCTCCTATATTTCCTATTTAAACCCAGGGTTATAGCTGCTCTGTCACTTTTGGACCCAGAAGTTTTAACCCTTTCCAACACTGGAGTGCCAATTGTCTCTACCTCTTGTCCGACTCCCTTATCCCCAATTGTCTATGTTACCTTCTCAATCATATTAGTTCTTGCCAAATTCATGGCTAGTTTCCCATTGCCTGACCCTTGGTTATCCCCCTTAGTCTGTGCTGCAAGCCCTAGCATAATACTCTCCACCTGATTCTTTTCCAGTTTCCCATTCCCTACCACTTGAATCTCTTCATGATTCATGCTCTGGAAATTATGCTCTTAAAGTGGTACCTCTCCTTCTACTAGGAGACCCTTCTCTGAGCTTGGACTTCCCTCATTCTTTGGCCTCCCTTCTTGCTTCTCTTTTCTTTTCCAAACCTGCTTCTCTTCCTTCATCTTTGGTCACCACATGTATGCTACTCCCATTGAATCCTTTACAAGTTCTACTTTCTCATCTAGCTTCATGATTCCAAGGGTACCCAAAAGCTTCCTTATTATATCAACATCAATGCAAACTCCAGCAAACCCAATCCTCTTCATTAAGGCAATATTCTCATCAAAACCTAAGGGTTTTCCAATCTTACTGGCAATATAGCTCATACCCTTCACAGACAAATATTCCAAGGGAACCTTGTGAATATTCACCCATAAAGGAATTGAATGAAGCTTGCTCCTATCCAAGGTAACTCCAGGCTGCCACTTCTTAATAAGAATTGGATGCCTCATTATGTGGCAGGCCCTACTTCCAGTACCTTGTGTGCATTCTCTTCAGTGTTGAATTTGAATACAAAGAGTTCATCTTCGTTTACCGTAGTACTCGCCAACCCCTTGTTCCTCCATGCAGCATTCACTCACTTGCTAACGACTAGAAAAGCTAACCTCTTCTCTAGAAAGAAACCCACAAAAGATGTACTCCACCTCTTAGCACCTTGTCGTAGGACTTCAATTGGAGCTTGGATCGGTTTGTCCCCATCTGACTACACATATCTAAGTCTGCCTAAGTTCCCAAGATCCCCTACAATGGATCGCCACGTACTCTTCTTCTCCAGCCCCTGTAGTGTCCTTTCCACTTTGCCTCCTAGCAGTGGAAAGTCTGCTATATTGATGATTGGGGTTTCCGTATCAACTTGGGGACTGGGTTGGTTAGTATCGAGAATTTCCATTGCCGTAAAGTTAAGAGGTCAGATGGAAAGAGAGGATAGGCCGTCAGAGGAATGAGCAGAGTGTGAAGGTTGAAGAAAACTCTCATCGGAAAAGGGGAATGTGGGTGGTGTCAAAGGATGTCAAAGTTTGGGTGTTGATGGGAGTCGGCAATTGGGTGTCGATGGTTGTCGATGTGGGTGAAGGTCGAAGGTTGGGTGTCGAATGGGGTGAAGGTTGGAGGTTGGAGGTTGGAGGTTGGGGGTGAAGGTCTGAGGATGGGTGTCAATGGGTGGGAAGGTGTGAGGATGGGTGTCAATGTCTTAGGGTGGGTGCCGATGGGTCAAAAGGTCAAAGGATCAATCGATACCTAGGGAATCTATTAGGGAAAACTCGAATGAAAGGACAGCTACATGATTTATTAAGAAAAGACATTAAATCTAACCTTTGGCAAAGATAATAAAAAGTCTAGAGCCAAAAGGGAGGGTAAAGTCTGAGAAGTCAGACTTTACCATTTCTAGAAGTCAAAGCTTTTGTTCTGCCTCTTCCTCACCCACATTAGAGTACCCATAGGTTCCAATCGACCTCCAAGTTCATCATAGCAAGGAGGTTAATTTTAAGACATTATGATAGTTTCTTAATTCCATTTAAGAAGCTTCATCATGAATTCAGTTAGTTTCTTGATTCAATCAGATAAGCTTTAACATGAATTCAGTTTCTTGCACTTGATGTGGCCGACTGGATAGGGATGTTTTTCTGATTCATACATCTTATTCTCATTCTCTGGACTCTTAAGCATGTCTTATATCTACTTTTCTTCTGTTGTCTTCTTATTGATGATTTTATGGTGAAAACATGGTTAAAGTAGTCAGACCACAAGTTACTAGCAAGTGGTACACAGATCATGTTCATCTTTACGATTTAAAGCTTCTATAATCAATAACATTGAAGTGGTGAAGAGTGGGAGGTGAAGGTAAAGGCAAAGGTTGGAATATAGAAACTCTCTGATACTTCAGAAGAGATTCCATAGTAATATAGAATTCTACGTTTTTTACTTAGTTGGAGTATCTCTCTTGTCTTCTATAATAAAAGTTGAAAACTTTCATATCTGTATCATTAAATAACTTCAAGTGATACTACCAATTGTTGACCAGCAAACATAATATTGTTTGTTGAAACACCCTGCAATCAGAAAAAGTAACAAGTTTCGCAGGACCTTTAGAAAATATCATGGTTAAGGATACACTGACCTGTATGTTTAAATAATGCCACACTGGATCAGAATCAGGCTCCAGTTCCAACAACAGACGCACTGTATTCTCAAGCTAAGTAAATGATGATGAAATTAATTAAGGGACACTATATAGCATGATATCACCTTGATAATAATCAGACATACATCAAGCATGAGTGAGTACTATTAAAAAATCATATGTTTTGCTTACTTGTGCATCAACTCACCAAACACGTAGATTAACACACTTCAAAAAGCTCAACTAATATTAAAAACCAAGATAATAACAGGTTTCTTAACTTGCCCCAATTAACTACTCAACAAGCATCTAGTGCAGTCCATAAGTTCAGTGATGAAGCTCAAGATGGCGTGAGGTTCAAGACCCAAAATTATCATTGACCTCTCAAGATGTGTTCAGCGTTGATGGCAAAGCTTGGATCATAATGCTGGGTAGGTATCTTTTGGTTGTGATGGTTGTGAAAATGAAAAAAGAAAGAAAAGAAAAGATAGGGCTTATCCCTTTCATCAAGAATAACTACTCCACACAAAAATAAAGAGGGGGAGAGGGGCATTTCAAAGCTTTCAGAAGACATTTTTTCATCCGACTGAAATCAACAAAGAAAATCAACATAGGAAAGTTAACCCCAAATTCCTTCTCAAATGGGTTTCTTGTAGATTAAAAAGTACGATCATCCAAACAAGAGCATAATGAATAACTTGTGAAGTGATCCCCTATTTTGTCACACAGATTTTTCCAATATAAGACTGTCTTTCCTCTAAAGAGTAATGTTAAAAGAACAAGAAAACAAGTAGATAAACAAGTACAATGTGAAAATAATACCTTTAGCACAGCAAATGGTATCCACTGCCATAAATATAAAAGAGAAACATAAATGTTTGGTTTCTTTATTTTACCAAGATACTTACAATTGTAAGGTCTATTTGTGGGTCCTCCATTGACTTATAGAGTGTGCTTTTGAACTCGTGCATCACTTTGTCAACCTCTTCAAGGACACGTTTTAGTATACCTACCTGAAATTAGCTCAAAATCAGAGGTCTTCTAACAGAATAAAGCAAGTTCAATGCAAAAGAATGCAGTTGATACGATTGGTGAATCAGCTACATTTAAGATCCAAATATATGGGGACTACAATTGCAAATAGAGATCAATCACATTCAGACCCAAATTCGATTAACTCATGTTTCCTCCAATAGACTCTGCCCAATAAACAGCTCACCTTATAATTGCAAATAGTACTCCGAAATCAAATCCAATTTCATTGCTAGAGGAACTAAGATTGAATTTGTGAGAACAAAAGGCATGAATATCCTAGTAGATAGACAAGCTACTACTTATAGTCTTCTCATTTTGTTCAAAGATATAGTCTTCTCATTTTGTTCAAAGATATGTAGATGTTTATAAAGTAGTAACAAATGCAACATGCAGGCATTACTAGCATTAATTTTTACAAACTTGATGATGCAAAAGAGCTCAGAGTTTATAAAAGAAACAAAAGAGCGCAAATGTATCAATCACAAGCTTTAATTTGGTGGGATGAATAGTCGGAGTTTTTAATTTTTACAAACTTGATGATGCAAGAGAGCTTAGAGTTCATAAAAGAAATAAAAATTAAAATAATCTACTGTGATAGTTGTTCTGATTCTTGTTTGATGGAGTTTTTCTCGTTGGGATTCATATGCGGAATGGAAATGGAGCCTGGAAAGCTGATCATCGAAGGTATCTCACAGGACACTAATGAAGATTGTCTTAGGGAGTATTTTCAAGTTTTTGGAGAAGTCATTGAAGTTGTAACAAGGAAGGATCGCGCTACTGGACATGTAAGTGGTTTTGGTTTTGCTATTTTTGTTGATCCTAGTGTTGCCGAAAGAGTTGTGATGGAAAAGCACCTCATATATGGTAGAAACAGAAGTTGCTAAGTTAAATTCTCATAGTTTGAATTTGGATTAATACTAGTGATAGATGTTTTCTTTTCATTGGTATGAATCATTGGGCTTCCTTCTATCTTCTTTCCTACTCGATATCGTAATTACATTGTTTCATCTTATTACTGCAATTGTGGATGTTTTATGTTGAAATGTTGACAAGAGAGCAAACGTAAAAATTTGTCGATCGTGGATGTTTTATGTTGAAATATTGACAAGAGAAAATGTAAAAATTTGTCTTTGTTTTCAAGGTAAAGTCAGGTGCTTCACTGGGTGAAGAAAAAAAAAATACCTAGTTGCTGGGAGGACTGTAAAATATTTAACTTCTGGCATTCATGAGGCATTATAAGCATTGTCTTCCCAGTTTGTATATGTTTGCAACTTCAAGCGTTGATCATATACTGGGACAAATGATAGGAATTATATTCATAATCATAACAACAAAAGGATCAAACTAACAGAAGAAATATTTCTTTTGGAATGACTTGCATATGAGTATTCAATTGGAAGGCACATTAAGCTATGTTAATACTAAGTGGACTCAGGACATGTTACAGGCTGAAGCTAATGCCTTTACTTGTTTAGATGCCATAATTTTGTTAGGTAACTTCCATCTTATCATTTCCTTGGGAATGAACAGAAGAAATCACTCAGAAAAGTATACGTTTTGTTGAGCTACTGAATCAATAGCTTAACTAAATGGGAAACTATAGAAAATCAATATCAAGTAAAGAGTAAAAGTTAAACTCTTTTTTTTGTTTTTGCTCTCTTATAGTAAGAGGTAAGCCTCACTAGAATTCTTGATCATGCTAACCAATACAAATCTTGACTATGTTAGTGATAAAAAGGTTGAGAAGCATGCGTTTAATATTCATTTCCGTTTATGAAATGTTCTTCTTGCATTACAAACACAGAGTTGTGTGTTTTTGGTTTGCTAATAAATGTTGGACTGTAAGAGCTCCATAATTTGTGAGCTTGGTTTTGTAAACTTCTATAATGGTGTTTGTTTTCATGGTTACACTTTCTCTTTCAGGTTGAGGCAAAGAAGGCAGCTCCTAGGGATGATCAAAATGTTCTGCACAAAAGCAATAACAGCATCTATGGATTACCTGGTCATGCACACACAAAGAAGATATTTGTAGGAGGTTTAGCATCCACAGTCACAAAGAGTGATTTTAATAAATAATTTGATCAGTATGGCATAATTACAAATGTTGTGGTCATATGACCACTACACGCAAAGGCCAAGCGGTTTTGGTTTTATCACTTACAACTAAGAGGAAGTAATAGATAGAGTGTTGCTCAAAACTTTTAATGAACCAAAAACGTAAAGAAGAGTTTCAAATAACAGAGAAACTCCATAAATCTCTCAGGCCTCCGAAATATGCAGCAATGTTACTGATACTATTTTGACAGCAACAACAGTTACGACAACCACCACCATTGTGATAAACATAAGAGAAGACGAGGCAATGAGCAAGAAGAGAGTCATCAAATCATCCTTAAAGGCACCAAGAAAGCATCTTTACAATAGGGAAAGAGAGAAGATTTCAAGGTATCCAACGAAAAGAGAAAGGTCAATGGTGAGGAGAAAATTCTCCAGCCATTAAAATTATATGTATAGGGTTAAATTAAAACAAGTATAGGGGTCCCGCAATGCCACGTCAGATCCACATGCCATTGTGGGGCCCACTAGACATTAAAGTATTATAAATATGTTTCAGGTCATTATCCTGGCAGAAAACTGTCACATAGCTGCCAGTTTTCCCGTTATTTTAGGGTTATATTTAAACATTTTACAAATGTTAGGGCTTAATTTGTACTCTCTAAAACCTTAAGGTTAAATTTGTCAAAGGATGTAAACGTTAGGGTCAAAAATGACTTGGAAAACTAAAAATAGAATCTGTTTCAGATCAAGATTTTCAGATAATTTATTCAAAAATTGCAGTTGGACAAAAGGACCACTTTTGAGGTCCCCGATGACTTTTCCAAGGAAATCAACTTTGCCTACCCAATACTTCTATAAGGGAGTATATGGTTTGGGAACCACATAGAGGACGGGCAATAGTTCACTTTGGAAGTGATAAAACCATAGTAAAGATTGAAGATTGCTTTTATTGACCTCTTTAAAGCAAGATGTGTCTAAGGCCATACGGCAATGTCGAACTCAATTAGCTAAAGAAAAGAAACAAAATTCTAGCCTATACATATCACTACCTATGCCTCGTGAACCCTGGCAAGACATAAGTATGAATTTTGTATTGGAAGTCCCTAAATCGAGAGGTGATGATTTTATTTTTGTGTTGGTGGATATCAACAATTTATTGTCAAGTGGAAAGAAAGATCAAAGTCTAGTAACACTTGGATTTAAGTTGAATCCACACTTATACGGTTTGTATTCATCAAATTCTAAATCAAGGATGACTTCAAACAAGCTAAGAGAATTGATGCAAACAAGCTTAGAATCTATGAAAGAAATAAAAGAGAGTAAATTAGTCAACCACAAGCTTTAATATAGTAAGATGAAGAGTAAGAGTTGACATAACAGCAAAGACAACAAAGACTAAAATTTAGTTTATGCTAAGATTCCTCATTAGCCCAGACATCGCGACTCAGTGGAATTTCAACTGGGCATTAATGATGATGATGATGCTAAGATTCCCTATTAAATAGAAAATAGTAGTAAGTTATATATTTTACTATAGTTGTACATATGTTATCCTAGTTATTTAGGACTTATAGAATTTTTATTAAAATGTAATTCAATTTTGTTTTGGGTATTATACTAAAAAAAAGGATCCTAAGAACTTTTTTATAAATATATGTATAATCAATCCTTTACTAATAATAAATATCCCAGATTAAACTTAAGTTTTCAATTAGAAGGTATGATGCTTTTGTCGAACAGTGATTTTTAGACCCTAGAAGTGATTACTAGTTTCCTACCCTCCGTTACTTGTTTACCTCACTAAATTCCAACAATTTTAAGCTGAATTTCCAATGACCAAAATTCTGAATTTTAGAAATATCAAACCTAAAATTATAGCCAAAAATTCTAGCCTAAATTTTCAACAATCAAATCGTTAAAATCCAGTTGTACCCAAATCTAAAATTCCAACATCCCAAGCTGAAGTCCAAATCTAAAATCTGAATTTTTAGCAGCCCAGCAACAATCAGCAGCCCATATTTCCTAGTTTCTATGAGCTTTAGCTACTAGTTAGATGGAAGAAATAAAGTGAAAGGCTGCAAGTAGCCATCACATGAAAAAAACTGCAAGTCAACCTCCAGAAGTATATAGCAAATATATTAAGCACAAGAATAATACATCCATAATCAAAATTTCACATGTAAATATGAAATGCACAATGTTTTGTGAAGATAAATGTATGGTGTATCATGAAATCATAATGTGAATGGTTTTAAGTGGAAACCCAAGCCTTCCTAGTAAGCCTAAATCATAGAAAATAAACAAGTTCATGTGTAAAGTGGAACAGTTAACAACACTTGTTTGATGCCAATTAATTTTTGGCTGTACAAAATGAGTTTCAATCAGATTGCATGGAATTGAAGTAAAAGTTTGATCCTTGCTTACATGAGAAGGCAGAGCAATTGACTTCGCCTTTTTGTATTCCCTAAGAGCAAAGTCATATTCACCCTTGCTAATGCTCCCACGAATTGTACTGGGCAAATTGAACAATGTTCGGAATCTTTGAAACATCCCTTGAACAGATCTTATTTTTTCAGCTTGAGCCTGTTGTTTAGAATAGAAACAAATCAAGTCTTCCAAGTCGCATTAAAAATGTATGAAGTCCCATGAAAATCCCAAAACATTAAACCAAAAGAACCTGTCTCTCAAATAGAGGTTCAAAAGCACGATTAGCCAATGATGCAACTCCTTGCATGCGATTATAGAAGTGAGAAGTCCCACATCCTTCAGGGTCTTCTTCAATCCGTTTCAATTTTGATTCAATATCTGCAAACAAATCTCGACTTTAGAATCAAGAATATGTAAAACTGTGGCCAATTGCGAGAAAAAAAGGTTTTAAAAAATGACCGAAGATGGATTAGCCATCGATATGTTTAACATTAGCATCGATGTGAAGCTGATGTTCATATACCATCAATTGTAGTTTTACAAGAGACAAAGCAGTCAAAATTGTCTTTGACTAATCGTTTTCTTTCTTGAGTTCGTCCCTTTAGATCAGTTTTCAAAGCAAGAGCACCCGCTTCCAAGTCTGCTGAACTTGTGTCTTGATGTATTCGAGATAAAAACAGCTTTGAGTCAAACTTTTCGGAGAAATATAACAACTTTTCTGTGAATATATAAAAAGGGGAGTCACTATAATGTTCATCAATAATAAAGCCATGAAAGTTACGCAATAATAAATGTGTAAAATAAGATTAATAATATATTTTGGTTGATCAAGTATTAACTCTATGAAAAATTAG
Source organism: Erythroxylum brevipes (assembly GCA_027479065.1). NCBI lineage: Eukaryota > Viridiplantae > Streptophyta > Magnoliopsida > Malpighiales > Erythroxylaceae > Erythroxylum > Erythroxylum brevipes. Next base: position 24,152,438 of record JANIHY010000006.1, on the reverse strand, counting down.
ACATGAAGTTGACATAAGACTCAAAATAAGGTTATTAAATTTCAAATATATGTACATATAGGTCTCAAACAAACATTATCAAAGAAGAATCTTTAGATTAAATAGCAATAGTTGGCTTTTTAAGCATTATGATCAAAGTCTTGGAAGCATGTTTGTAATGAGACAGAAAAACAGTAATACAAAAACAACAATATCATAAAAATTTTCTATATAAACTTTCATTGTTATAACAGGACAAGCCCCAAATCTTTGCAAATATGTTATAAAGTTGTTCGCTTGGCTACAATAGCATACTTCTTCCACATTATAGACTATAGATGGCTATATCAGATCTACCTTAAAGGCCATGTTTTTTATAGCTTCAATTGGAAATAAATAAATCCATCATAGCCAATTTTAGTGCATATCCCTAATAAAGACATGCATGTAGTTTATACTTAGAAATGTTGTTTGCCAAAAGACTTGCCAATTGTTTTTCCAATATTGTACATTAATAACATTCAACTATAATTTTTCTAGAAATTTTAATTTCTTTAAAAAGAGAAAGGAACTTCTGAAAAAAAAAAAAGAATGAAATAATTCCAATAGAATAATGTTTGATCCAATCACGTCTCTAGATCAACAACCTATAACATGGTATTAGAGCCTCTACATTTAGGAAGTATTAAGTTCAAGTCATATAGCCCTCATATCTAGTGGATAACTGAGTGTTTTATATACATTTTAAGTGAGGGAGCATCTCAAAGTAATACCAAATCAATTCCTAAACCTCACACAACAGTTTAAGCTTTTGGATTTGATGATTGCTTAAACATTTATATGAAATTTTAAAATCGTCATACGCCTTTCTTCCCACTAGACTTCTATCACCCGTGAACATGGAAGCCAACACTAAGTCTTGTCTATAAAGCTTTCAATTTTAGTATTTAGTTCGTGAACATTGTTTAACTACTTTGTTTTCTAGCTATGTTTGTCGTGCTTTTCTTTCTTTTCCTTTTCAATTATCTCAATTTGTTTTGTGCTCAACTAACTCCTTGCTTAAAATTTACCTAGCTCTCAATAAAAAATAATTCATCCTATGACTTTTATGGAACATTTTGTACTATCCACCATAGTCTGATATAATGTATTCATACGTTTTACAACCAGGATTTTGTAGCTGGATTAAAAATGTGACAAGAAAATGTCACTAAAGCTAACAGGTAAATTCTACTATTTAACAATTAGGACAACAGTTAGACCCCTAAGTTGAAGATAGTGGAATCGTGCGGATATTGGCGAGCCTTGACGAATTTTTGACATACAGAATAATGGAAGAAGGCAAAGACTTGCGAGGAGGCAAGGACAAAAAGGAGCCATGTCAAGCGTTGGCACGCATTGATGCACATTGGCAGAAATCTTCGATGAAATGCAAGATTCGGATGAAAGTTAGCTGGATCACACGCATGACGAGAATATGTGAGAGTTTTAAGGTGACTTAGCAAGTAGATCAAACATGGCGCGAGTTTTAGGAGAGTTTCAAACCTTGTACGAGCTAACTTAGCTAAGACTGGGTTCTTGAAAGAATAAGGGCTTAGTGTGGCTCAAATGGACGGACCATGGCTAATGGAGTTGGCATGGAAAACATTGGACGAACCAGTGTGCTATTGGCTTGGATCACTCATCATCAACGGATAAAGATGAGATCTCAGATGATGTAGTGGATAAGATCACAGTAGATAAATATCAGCTTTAAAAGATAAAGATCACGCGAGATGATCTTCTGAAGATAGTGTGCATCTTCATGGATAAGGGTAGATCATGTGTAATCTTTTATCTTGTTATTGTGATGTAGCTTAATCCTATTAGATAGAGTCCTAATTGGATGGGGATGCCATTTTATGGGTTAGTATGATGTAATCTAAAAAGGATAAGATAGGATAAAATTGTAATCTTAGCTACTAGAGTTCTATTAGTATTCTAACTTAATCATCTAAAGGTACCTATAAATAACTCATTTAAGCATTGTTTTTCTCAAAAAGTGAGTGTGTGAGACACTTAGAGATTGAGATAGCATTCCTTTGTATATTTTGCGGGAAGTAATAAAGGTTGGCATTTGTCATATCTCTTTCTCATGTTCTTATTGTTGCCATAAATATTTAGTTCTTTCATAGTTTTCTTGCAAGGGCGTGAGAGAAATATTGCAAGGGTCATGAGGCGTTCGAGAACAAGTAGGTTGGTCGACAATCACGGGACAAGACTGAATCTTACTAATGAGATTGCTGTGCAATGGGGTTAGCGCATCTTGTGGGACAAGTTTGTGTTTGAAGGAAAACATTTGTAATACCAGCCATGCTCCATGGCAAGCATTGACCCATAAAATAAATGCATAATCATAAGTTAATAGTGAAGGAAATGAGAATGCTCCATTGGATTTGCAACTTTATAAGAAGAGATAAGGTTAGGAATGAAGTGGTAAAAGACAAGTTAGGGGAGACTAACATTGATAGTAAAATGAGAGAAACAAGACTTAAGTAATTCAGACATGTTAAGAGGAGGCATCATGACGTCCCAATGAGAAAATACAAGAAGATCATACTTACGAACAACAAGTGAAGAAAAGAAAGACTCTAGAAGAATTGGGGAAAATTATTAGGAACAATATGGCCCTACTAAAGCTTACCAAGAACTTGCTCCTAAACAAAAAACTTTGGCAAACTAAGATACAAGTATTGTACTCTAAATAGAGAGGTCTTTCTTTTTTCATATGCCTTTTGAACATTTTTCTTCGTTTGTTGTGTCTTTTAATTAGCCTAAACACTTCTGTTTGAAACACTTGTTCCTTTAGTTATTTTATTTATTTAATTGAAATTCAGAGAATAGTTAACTAAGGACTTGATACATACTCAAGAACCATGTAGCCTTTATACAAAACTAACTACATAAGGAAAAGATCTTAGGAATAAAGAGATAATCACACAATAAAGAGGACATCATACTCTCCCTAATATAGATATTTCCTAGCATCTATATAAATATTTCCTACCACTCCTCCTCAAGCTGGAGCATACATATCATAAGCTTCGAGCTTGTTACATATAGGTTTCAACTAAGACCCTCCTAATGCCTTGTTGAATAAATCAACAAGTTGAAGCTTTTCACGAACAAAGTGACAATCCAACCCAGTATGTTTGGTTCTCTCATGAAAGAATGGATTCGAGGTAATATGAATGGCTGCTTGATTATCACACACAAACTTCATTAGAGTGGAGTACTCAAAACTAAGTTCCTCAAGAAGATGTTTTAACCAAATAAACTCACATGTAGTATACAACATGGCCATGTACTCAGACTCAGCACTAGAACATGCAACAAACTAACTGCTTTTTACTTTTTCATGACACTATATTTCCACCCGATCATAAAAGCCTACCAATGAACATTTGCATACCCTTGAATCTAAATGTGTCCACGATGTTGGTAAAGAGGACCTTGCCCTGGAGAGCCTTTCAAATATCTCAAAATTCTAATAACTGCATCCCAATGACTAGTTCGTGGAGATCCCATAAACTGACTCACTACACTTGTAACAAATGAGATATCTGGACGAGTAACACTCAAATAATTCAATATACCAACAAGTCTTCAATACTTACTTGGATCTTCCAGCTGCTCTCCTTTATCAGCATTAAGTTTTATATTTGGTTCCATGGGGTTATCAACTAGCTTTGTTCCTAATAACATGTTTCCTTTAGAAGACCAAGGACATACTTTCTTTAAGATAGAAAAATCCCCACCTTCGACCTTGCTATCTCAATACCCAGAAAATATTTTAGTGAACCAATATCCTTTGTTTGAAATTTAGTATGTAAGAATAACTTTAAAGATTGGATTCGTACTTTATCATCTCCAGTAATAACAGTATCATCAATATAAACAATCAAAAGAATTTTACCAGCCTCAAAGTGACAATTAAACAGAGTAATCTACACAACATCGATGCAGACCAAACTCCATAGCCTACTAAAATGCCCAAAACAAGCTCTTAGTGCTTTTTCAGACCATACAAAGATTTGTTAAGCCAACACACTATATCAGTCCCCCGTTACCCGAGTGGTTGCTCCATAAAAATGGTCTCCTGAAGATCACCATGAAGGAAAACATTTCTTACATGGAGTTGATGAAGACGCCAATCATGCGTGGCTGCCAATGCAATGAAAACACAAACGGATATCAATTCGGCTACATGAGAAAAGGTTTCAGTATAATCTATACCATACACCTATGTATAACCCTTAGCTATGAGACGAGCTTTTAAACAATTAATTGTGCCATCAGAATTGACCTTAACATTGAACACCCAACGACAGCCCACAATTGTCTGACCATCTGGAAAAGTAACTAAGTCCCATGTGTTATTAGCTTGCAAAGCCAACATCTCTTCTTCCATGGCATATTTCCATCCAGGATGAGCCAAAGCTTCTGAAACAGACTTAGGTATAGGAATAGAAGACAAAGTTGATACAAAAGCAGCATACGGCGGTGATAATGAGTTATAAGAAACAAAGTTTAAAATAAGTGAGACGTACAAGATCTTTTTCCTTTACGGAGAGCAATAGGCCAATCAGGATCATCATATGATGGAGTGGAAGATGGAGAAGACAATGGTGACAAGCGTGAATCGTCTGGTCGTACTTCATGATGAGTGAGTAAAGTATAAACCTATAAATCAGAACGAGATATACATTCCAAAGGAGTAGGATTAGTGTCAGGAGCAACATAATTGGGATTTGTTTGGGAAGGAACAAAAGGAATTGGTAGACACTCATCAGTGTCAATTGAAACAAACTGAGCATCAGAAGAGTTCAGTGTGTCTTCAAAGAATGTAACATCAACGGACACAAAAAAATGATTTAATGAGAGGCTAAAACATTTATACCCATTTTGCAAACAAGAGTACCTGAGAAAAATGCACTTTATAGCTTTTAGATCTAATTTATCTGTGTTAGGCTGAAGTTAAAGGCAAAACAAACACATTCGAATACTCAAGGATTAATGGAAAAAGGGTCTTAATAGGGAAAGAGAATTGAGAATGGAGTTTTATATGTTAACACAAAAGATGGCATTCGATTGATAAGAAAACATGCAGTAAGTACGGCAGCTCCCCAAACACTTCATGTGAATTAACAAGGTATGAGTTGTTTCAACTATATGTTGGATTTTTCGCTCAACTATCCCATTTTGTTGAGGAGTGTGTGGGCAGGAAGATTGATGTTGAATACCTTATTGTTTCAACTAGCAGAAAAATGAGCTAGAAAAATATTCTTTAGCATTATCACTACAAAGAACATTGATTCGGATATTAAACTAATTTTGAATTTCACTACAGAAAGAACAAAATACAGAGAATAGTTCTAAATGATACAGAGAATAGTTCTAAACGATCTCCCATTAGATATAACCAAGTTATTCAAGAGAAATCATCAACAAAAAATACAAAATAATAAAATCCCAACTTAGACTTGACATGACTCAAACTCCAAATATCTATATGGATCAACATAAAAGGTTTTTCAACTCTTTCATTGACTCAAGGAAAAAATGAAGTACGATGATGTTTTCCTAGCTGACACGACTCACAATTAAAACTAGGAATAGAATCTAACCCTGGCACTACTTTCTTGAGATTTTCTAATGATGGATGACCTAATCGACTATGGATATCAATAGAAGAGACTGACATTGAGCATGTGATGGATGATTGCAACTTGCCAAAATAGTACATTCCATTAGATTCACGCCCTTCTCCAATCGTCACCCTGGTCTTCAAATCCTGGATAATGGCATTATTAGCATAGAAACATAAAGAACAATTTAGTTGTTTAGTCAATTTGCTCATAGACATAAGATTGAAAGGAAAGTTCGGTACAAATAATGTAGACATGTGAGAGAAGAATAAGGATGAGAGGGTTTGACACCTTTAACGGTGGCAGTAGATCCATTAACAATAGTAAGTTTATCATTATGAGAGGCAAGTAAAGGAACGATATGGTTAAAGTTGGTTATTTTACTTGAAATATGATTAGTGTCACCATAATCTATTTCCCATGACTGTTTTCTAGGGATAAATCAATAACAGGCGCTTGGGTTACTTTGATGAGCCACAGATGCCATAGAAGAAGACGATGTCTATTGAGCTGACTGATACTACAAATACTTAGTATACTCATCCTAAAATAAATTAACAAATGATTGTGAAGCTATAGCCAAAGAATGTTCTTCAAAAGATGCAATATAAGCAGCTTGCAAATGGGGATATTTATCCCAACAAAACTTTTCATCATGACTCCTTTATCACAGTGTGTGCAATGGAGTCGTGAGCCTCTACCACGTCCTCTACCGCCATGACCACCATGTCCTCCTTGACTTCCCCCGTGACTTCATCTGACTTGTGAACCAAATTGTGCAACAAGTGCTAACCTATCAAGGTTATTCTCTGGTGGATTCACCCTAGTCATAGAGCAAGAGAGTCTAGAATCTACTTCAACTAAGACTGGAAAGTTTACTCCTCCCAAGATTTGTACTCACACAGGCTCATACTAGGGTTTCTGTCCAGCCAAAAATGCCATAGTCACCAAGTGATCTCTTTGACTCTGCATCTCCTTAATATGAGATGTGATCAGTAGTAGAGAATTCAACTCCTCAAATGCACGTTTCACTTTCCCAAATTATTCAATCAAACTTCCCTCCTGTTTGGAGTGAAATAACTCAACAGAAATATCATACATGTAAAGCATATTACTAGAGTAAAGAAGCTTAGCATAGTCCCAAGCTTGCTTACAAGTGCTAACATGACAGAATAGGATTGAGATTTCAAGTTCCATAGAATCGAAAAGAATATGTAGTAATTGTACATCATCACGTTGCCAATTTTTTAGTATTTTCTGATCAGTTAGGGGATTAGATGTAAGATGAGACAACTTTCTCTGACCTCAAGAGAACTATTCTACATTCTTAGATAAAAAGAATAGTTATTATTGTTTAGTGATTGGTGATTCGCAAGGTTAAGGAACCCATTGTTGGAACATACCTGTGAATGATTTACTATTGGAATCTGACATTCCTAGCTAAACAAACACTCCTACACTTCTGACGACGTTCCAAACTGTATAAAAGACGTTACTAGTATCAAAACACCCATGTTCTGGTTAGTTTTGACATAAAACAAGACCAAAACTCCATTCAGGACAAAGAGGTGAGCCGAGCCATCAAACTATCGTCATCGGTGGTTGTCAAACGACGGCATGTGACACCCACGCACCAGGGCATGGGTGAATTTCCAGCGATATTGCCGTTACACTAGTGGTCACCAGCACCTCCTAGTTACTTATGTGGATTTGGTTTTTGGTTTTGGTAAGTGGAGGTAAGTGTTTTGGATAGGTTAGAAGGTGTAAGGGTTTTACGGTAAATAGGGTTTTGAGGTTTGGAAACTAACTAGGCTTTGATACCATGTGAAATTTAGAGAATAGTTAACTGAGGGCTTGATACTAACTCAAAACCCTTGTAGCCTTTATATAGAACTAATTACATAAGGAAAAGATATTAGGAATAAAGACAAAATCGCACAATAAAGAGGAGATCATACTCTCCCTAATATAGATATTTCCTAACATCCAATTTAGCTATTTCCTAACAATTTGTTTTGTATTTTTTCTTTTTCAATTACTTGTTCATTTTATTTACTTATTTGTTTTCTTTATTATTTGTTCATTTATTTACTTACTTTTATCTTTCTTTTTATTTTTTATCTAACACACATCTTTTATATGACCATTTTCAACAACTGTCCCCTATAATAAAAAGTTAGTGCCAAAGATCCTAGTCATTGCAATTCACAAAGTAGATCCATTTCTTTACTACCCCTACAACAATAAAACCTTAAATTTGATCACTCCTAATGAACAATCTTAAGAAGAAAAATGAAATTGTTTGAGTGCCACATTCTAAGAAATTTTGTTAAGTCATGCTACAAGATGCTTATAATATATCTATTTTGCGAAATAGATAAAATGAAGGCCCCTTAAAAACCAAAAGAGGTTTCTAACTTTTGTACACCAAGTATCTACACATTAACAAAAGAAATATAATAAAGTCAGGTGATATTAAAGACCTCCAACTGAACCAAGTACATATTCACATAGACACAATGTGGAAAGGGAAACAACTATTCTAGTAACTAATTGGCATTAAAAACTAGTTGTAGGAAATGGTATCACACTCTATAAGAAGGACATATAGGCAGCATTGTTCTTTCATATCATGTGGCTATTACATCCAATAACATTTTGAAAGTAACTAAAACAAGAGAAAACACTGAGATAGAATGAGATACCATGAAGGTTGCCATCGAGATGATCTTTGTCAGATTTACTTGGTGAACTTTCTGATGACACAGTGATCAATCTTAATGTTCTATTATCTATAATCCTATCAATAGAGCAAATCCTTGAGTTATCAGAATATATAACAAGTTGAACCTTGAACAATATGTAGCAAACAAGAAAAAACTTTATGGTTAAACAAAACAAGTTTAATGAAATCTAATGGAATAATTTTCATTAGAAATAAATAAGTTGGCAAAAAAAAAGAAATTATTAAAAAGCTCAATAACATCGCAAAATGAGGCAACTACATGGTTTCAAAGTTACTTATCCACAAGGGATATTGAACTAACAATTCAATAGAAAATTTCCCAAAGAGAAACTCACCCCAAACCTAATGGATCTATGCATTCCATGCCACAAGGGAATGATTGCAAATTATTAAGAACTCTTTGGCCCAATGTCGATGGTCTTGTTTCATACTTTTGAGCCACCGGTGCTGTCCTCATCTCTCGCATTTCACGAACCCTATGAGCAAGCTGTTAAAGCTCATAATTAGGCAAATTCAAATTGCAAAACGCCTAATAGATTAGTGCAATCCAACATCTTATCCTCCTTTAAAAGAAATCAATAATTGGTTAAAGTGAAGCAAGGTTAAACCAAAGCTATAGTTTAATTCTTTTTTATTAGTTCCATTCAGTGAAAATAAAATTCAAATGAATATTTTACCTTTCATGTAAGTACATTTACTAAATACGCTGACCATAAGCCATCCAGGTAGTGAATGTTTATTATAATAGATATTATTCACATCCTTTCAGAAATTGTAGTTGAAAATACTTAGCGGTGATTTCTCTCCCTCATAAGAGCCGCATTAAGTCATAAACAGACCCTCATAACTTAAAGATTCTATGCGATTAATCCAAAGGAGTAGAAACAAACACAAATCACAACTAGCCATGTCTGGTCATAGTTCACTTCTTGCACCACCAATTATTCGAGTTCTGACGCCTTAAAAAGTGCAGATGAAGTAGGTACATTTATTTGGCATTGCAACTAAATAACCCCAGATCTTCAGCCTATATATTGAGTTTGTAGTATATCTGCCCATCTTAATCATCAAATAATGCTAGAAATTAGAATATCCACTCTCACAACCACAATCATGCACCATCAATCAACCAAAATGACATGGTTTATAGTCCTAGTAAACAAGAATACTAGAAATTGATGAAATTTCACATCACCTCTGCCTCATTGACGTGTTTCCAGTCAGCAGGCTCTTCTCCGTCCCAACTTTGATCGTATTCGGCACTGGCACGGCCTCCGCCACCGCCAAGTCCACCTCTCCCTCTCGCACTATCTCGATCCCCACCCACCTCTTCATCTCCACTCGATATGCTTAGCATTTCCACCTCCGAATCGTCATCCTCCTCTACCACTCTCCTGTTCTCCCGTTTTTGCAGTTGTTGATTGGCCGCCGACTTCTGCAGCCTTGGTTTCGGCGATTGCACGAAATTCTCCACCGGTTTGCGATGGCCGGATGATGGAGGCCGCTGGTAATTCAGATCACGTTGAGCTTGTTCCTTCAACGCAATCTGAAGGAGCTCGTCTTCGTCTTCGCTATCGCTGGACATTTTCGTGAATTTGTGAAACTTCTGAGAATTATTATCTCACTAGATCAATGCAGTGGATTTGGCTTCGTCAGATTATTTGCGCGTGGGTGGGATTGAGGCGGGGAAGAGGGTTGAAGAACTGTGTGCTGCCTTGGGTTTCATTGGTTTTGGTGTGAGTGAGCTAGTCAATGCCACGTGCGTTTCAAAAAACGGAGCTCAGAGGTACCTTGGACCTTTTTCTTTTCATATTAATCTTCTTCGTTTTAATTTTTTGACATGGGTCTACTGATGAGACCACTTGACAGCTTTTACCAAAACTTTAGGCAATTTTTTTGCTTTTGGGTAAATTTGGTCTTTATTATGGTAAAAGGTACCCTCCGTCAATGGCCTACACTGTCCATTGGTCATGTTCGTCAATTTTGGCTACTGTTTAAACACATTTTTGTCCTTAAAATAAAGACAATTTTTTATATTCTATCCATCACAATTAACCATCTCATTGTTTTTAATTTTTGCTCTGTTCCATTTTGTTCTGTTCCGTCTTTACATGTTGAAGACGCTAATCAAACAGATAGTTATTATATGTGTTACGTGTATGTTGTTCTTATCATAATTTCATCTATTTTTTTTAGAAAATGAATTTATTATTATTTGAACAACTGTAATTTAATAAACAAAGGTTCTCAAACCATAGGAGTTACTCTTTTTGACAAACAACAATAGTAACTCTCTTAAACCAACCTAGATATAAATAAGGACAAAATATATCACGTCCTGAAAACTTAAGAATTAAGATATGACAGCAAAAGACTTTATGCCATAGATATAGACTAGTAGGTTAACACTGCGCAAATGCGCAATGAAAGTACCTAGTGAATTTATACACACGGCAAAATTTAACATGACAGTTAAATAAAAAATAATATAAAAATGTAATGAAATAATCATCGGTTGGGAGAAGAGCTAAGCTGAAATGACTTTCTTTCAGATAAGATAAAAATAGTTTACATGTCTACTACTGACATCTGCAGTATAAAGATACGTTAATCTATAAGTTTTTTAATGTGTGCTTCATAAAATTTCCTAGTCTGGAAGTTTACTTCTTTGAGATCGTTGGCTATCTTTATCATTCGACTAGTTTCATACATCTCGAGGTAGCGAAGTGCATCTGAATTATTATGTGCCTTTTTATTCCGCGCATGGTATTGGATAAGTAACTCATCTAGCTGATTTTGACGATTATATGTCTCCTTTATGGCATTTTTCAAATATCTTTTGCGCTCGAAATAGCTGGAATTCATATCTGGCATTAAAATAACGAAATTAGTGTATAAATGTGATAATTATTTCACAACTTTATTGAGAAGCAAGAATAAGACGAAGGTTGGAGTGGCAAAATGCAGCACAGAATAAGGAGGGAACCTATAAAAAATGTTGCGTAAAGATAAAGAAAGGGTTTTGTTCACATTATAAATTGAAAAAATTAGGATGAAAAAAGTAATCGAGAAAAGAATCGGTTACTGACCTGAACGGTTGTTCTTTGTTTGTTGAAATAGAAGAAATAACCTTGACTATTGCTATCTTTCTGGAATGGAGAATGTGATGTATTTAGGTTAAACAAGAAGAAGGCAAAAGAAGAGGGCAGGAATTGTTTGACTGAAGTTAGAGGAGAAAGAATATAAAGTTTAAATATAGAGTTGTTAGTTGCGTGGTATTAAATAAGGGTCAGTACTCGAAATGATTTTCCTACAGATAGGCAAAAATATAGCTCAGCTATCAATTGAAAGGTCAATCTATGTTTTGATTTTATGTTTGTTTACTTCTGCAATACGTTATTGGTAGTATTTGACATTATTATAGTAGTTAGA
>JANIHY010000006.1:24023829-24040976 GCA_027479065.1 Erythroxylum brevipes | reverse complement strand
CATCGATGATGGTTACCTCACTGAGTTTGCAAAACTCACCCAAAATTTGCAATTATTTTTCAGGACTCAGAAGAATACCCCATTAGGCAACGGGCGTATAATGCTAGAAGAAGTCGGGATCAGTTCGTGTCTGCATTAGTGTCTGATAGAAATGTATTGTTTTTTAATTTTTGTATTAATCATGATTAGGTCAAGTTGTATAGTTAACAGACTAAACTAAATTGTATTTATGAAAAGGGCCCCGTGGCCAATGTACTTGTTAATGATTGTATGTAAACTGTTTTCCGCATAATATGTAGAGTATGAGTATGTTTCAAAAAAAATTATACGGAGTTTTGACTGAGTGATGTAGCACACCACCCTCACAGGGCACGAACTCGGATATCACCATCGATATCGGGTTTAGGTCATGCAGGAGTGGAGTATTACAGTACATGTTTATAATAGAGTAAATAAGCCACTACTGTTTTCTTAAATCACAATAGTTTTCTGATTTTCATTTGCATCATAAGTGTTGCATCTTTTGCTTTTGCATGATTTGTAAAATCTGCTATATGTTTGCTATATGAAATGTGTAATGGTTTATAAAGAGATTTTTCAAGTGATTTCTGAAAAGAATAGTAAGCTTATGAAATCAAGTTTTGAAAGCGCATATGAAATATTGTATGCTCATAAAACTCAAGTTTTTGAGAAGTGTCATTTTGGGCAACACAAGTTTACATGTCATGATATATGTGTTATGTGAGTTTGTGGTGATTTCTCACGAAATTTCACGTGCATGTTGATCTAAGTTTAAGGCTTCTCCTGCCTGCCCGCTAGTGGCATGGAGCTCCTTCATGGACTCCCATAAGTTCACGGTTACGCAAGACCATTACGTGGGATTGCGTTAGTATGTTCTGTTCACGGCTACACAGGACCCTTATGGAAAATATGTAGTACGTTCTGTTTTAGATCCACCCAAACCATTTTGATGTGCGTATGTGCTTATAATCTGTTGACAAGTTTGATGCATACATGATTTACCATTGCTCATGAATTGTTGATGAATTGAAAATTTTAAGAAACAAGTGTTTTACGATTTTATTGCGAAATTACTATAGTTTCGAAAGTGTACAATGGCAATGAGTTTTGGAAATAGTTTTTGCTTATTTTTCATTATAAACTGTTACCCACGAGCTGTCAAGCTCACCGCTACTCTCCTCCCCATGTCCAGGTGATGAGCAAAAGATGGAGTAAAAGAGAGTCAAGACCTAACCTCAATTATGCACATTTTTGTATTTTTAAGCTAGATTTTGTAACCATGAAGGTTTAGTTGCATTTCAAGGATTATTAGTTCTTGTAACTTTTGTATATGGAGATTTGAGACATTGATGTATTATGGCTTGAAATGTCATTAAAGCCTTGTAATAATTTTGTTTTGGCATTTGATTATCGTGGGCACGCCACCCTTGTGGAATGATGCCTAATAAGAGTTCATGGAAAGAACCCTATAGGATAATACGCTTAGGCTTCATGATTTCGCAAGAGTTAGGTTCCAGCAACAACGCCTAACAATTAGCTAGATCTATTCTTGCATATCAATAGTTTTATTCTCAATGTTAATAAATGGTGAACCTACTCAAAATTATCAAGCAGTTAAGGGAATTAGGAAGGGTGATCCTCTTTCTCCCTACCTATTCACTATCACTATGGAAGTTCTTTAAAGATTGCCACATATGTATATTAATGAAAGCACAAATTTTAGATATCATTATCATTGTTGAGAGCTCAATATCACTCAGCTTTGTTTTCTAGATGATCTACCCATGCTATGTGCTAATGACACTACTTCAATTAAGGTAATCTTAACTTTGTTACAAAGACTCCAAGAAATATCAGGTCTAAAATTTAACCCTTAAAATAGCTTTGCTTACCTTTCCAAGCAGAGGACAGTAAACTCCTCCAGGGTGATCATTGATGCAGGTGTCCATTCATCAGTTACCTCATAATTATTTGGGAGTTCCCATCTCCACACAGAAGTTAAAGGAAGCTAAATGCAGACCACTTATGGACAAAGTTCATAAAAGAATCTCTAATTAGAGCAATGGATTCCTATCTTATGGGGGTAGGTTACAGCTAGCTATTTCTATTTTCAATAACCTACACATCTATTGGTTGTCACACTTAACAATTCCTAAAGGAGTTTTGAAGAAGATTAATAGAAGTATAAGGGACTTCATATGGCATGAACAAAATCTCAATGGTAAAAAAACTTCCAAAGTGAAATGAAGCGTCATTTGTCTACCCAAAGAATATAGTGGACTAGATATCAACTTTGCTAGCAGAATGAATAAGGTATTGTTAGCTAAAAGACTATGGAGAATTTGCTATGATAAAGAGAGTCTTTGGGTGAAATGGGTGCACATATTTCATGTCAAACAAGGAAGTGTTTGTTGTATGTCTCAAAAAAGTACTCAATCCTACAACTTTTAAAAAATATTATACACCAGATCATTTATACAGCTTCATATCAAGCATTGCATTAGAGATGGAAAAGGCACAAAATTCTGGTTTGAAAATTGACATTCTCTTGGGCCTTTATGCAAGACTCAATATTTTACAACTTTAATAGGGTTAATCCCTAAAAAACCAAGATGCAAATATTTATTTGAAATGACTACTAGTATTGGTTATTTCATATAGGTAGAGGGATCAGTCTAATAGTAGATTGTATGCCAGATTATTCACTAGATTTGAGGCAAGAGGATAAAGCTAGATGGGAGATACATAACTCACAAGAGTTCATTAATAATTCATGTAAATAGATGCTACTTGGTCCAATGATCAAGTTCCCCTTTTACAAGATGATATGGAGTTCTAGAATAGCACAACGCACTCTTTCATATTCTACTTAGCAGCTAAGCAAAGGCTTAATACTATAGATAGGATAAAATTCTAGATCTCATATAAAAAAATATCCTTTATGTACCAGTGAGGAAGAATCCATTGATCATATCTTCTCTAAGTGTTGTCACACAATACCACTATAGAGAAAGTTTCTCAGTTTTATTGAGCTACAAAATAAGAACCTTAATTGGATGGACTATTTGTATTGGATAATTGGTCTATAATGGAAAAACAAGGAGGTTGTAAAGGTGTTCAAAGATGGTTTTGTAATGCTATTGCATTTCATATGGATGATGAGAAACACTAAGATATTTAAAAAATCTAAACTTTATAATAAGTACACCTAGAGAGAGTTTTATCTCAAGCTTAGGATGAAAATTTGTGACATTTTTAACCGTATCAGGTAGCTAATTAGAATATAGACAGTGTAGTTGCAAGTGTTAACATATCTTATAGTTAGCTATATGATTCTCATTTCCTTTTGTATTGTCCACCTTTTTTAATGAATATATTACTTATTTTAAAAGTAACAAACTACCTAGCTAATTTTGTAAGGGAGGGCAACACATGAAATTGAGTATTGTAAAAAAGACCACCTTGTTATTAACCTAAGAAGCAGAAGTTGTATATATGGAAGATGGAATTTAATTGGTATCCTATGTGGCCACTTTATTGTTACACTATTCTAAATAAAGGCAATCCTAAAGAATTCTTTTATAAATTATTCTCCAAAGAATCACTTATAGGATGATATTAGAAAAGGATCAACCTAATACAAAGTGAATAATTTTGACCAACAAGAAGTGAAAATAATGTCCATTTCATCAACCCTCCAACATGCAAGGCAAGAGTTATCAAATCAAATAAAAAGAGGATTAAAGAGTTTGGACCAAAAAAACCATGGCAATTTATATGCATGAAGAGGTGGCATAGTTAAATGCAAAAATTATTATCATAATGTTTGAAGATGTAAAATGTCATCTCTTGTATATAATATGTCTAATTTGGTAACACATGTGATTCTTTTATTTTTTATTTTTAGACTAATTAATAACATAAGTAAATGATATCTTACATAAGTAAATGTTATCCTACATTAGAATATGTGTGTTGATGATGTTGAATCTTCACATATTGTGGATTTCCATCAAAGTTAAATAAAATAAAATGCAAAGAGAAAATAGGAGATGTAGCAAAATTCTAGGAACTGATCCAATAAATAAAGAACAAGGGGCATAGAAAAGGAATGGTAAAATCAACAACTCACCTCAAAATCTTGATATAATAACTAGATTCAAACTTTGGAGGGTGATATGTTAACTAAGAGAACCAAGATCAAGGTAGAATTAAGCACTTCTAGACCAAAGGCTTTTTTTATAAATGGTTATATGTAAATACTATGATCCCTATTGTTTGTTTTTAATTTTTTGTGAAAACTTAAATAATGTTGGTTATATGTGAAATATATTTTAGACATAACTTGTAGTGACCTATAGTTGGATACTACTATATTCTTTTGTACTTTTTGCTCTTTTCCACGCCATTTGATTGACACATGTTCAATAATATCATCTTCATATCACTTGATATTATAATAAAAAGTTTGGTCCCAAATCAAAAGTTACTTAACTCAAGTTAGTATAGCATAAAATTAGAAATTAAGCTACTTTATTAATACTAAATTAGTCAAGTTCATACATCAAGTGTTAAAAAATTTAACTAGTACATCTAATGAATTAAATAAACTATGAAATACTCAATCAATTTCATTATAATTATAACAACTATGACCACAGTACACACATTTTTATTATTATTTCTTATGTAAATATTGGTAGCAACACAATCATATTTCAAGTTTGCAACACTAGATAAAATTCAAGAGAACCATGTCCTAAAGCATGGGCAATTACATTGTTTTTGTCTAGATGCATATACATCCTTCACAAATTTATTATTCTTCTCTGTCAAACTGTTAATTACTTGAATGCTCCCTAGTGTGAACTTTTCATCATACTAAATAAAAAATTTGCATTAACTCTCACCTAAGTATGTGATCAAAAAGTAGCTTCATCATGATATATTAAATGGCTAAAATATATTAAGAATGAAGAACTTTCAACATTTGTAAATTAATTTTTTGTTTATTATTAATGTCCAAAGTATTTTCATCAGTAATCTTTTATTCGAGAATGTTTTTATACAAGTGATTTGATTTTAATTTTATAAATTGACATCTATTATTTTATGCACGTAAAGAAAGTAAACGTTTTGTATTAAATTGAGCTATTAATCTTTCTAATGATTACAAACCAGCTACTAATTAGTGACCCTGTGTTCAATTCCCATCGACCCTTAACGACAAAAACAAGAAAAGGATTGCACGTTAATTTTGATTTCATCAATTACTTGAAACGGCTTCAGGCAGACCATTAACCATGCCCTGAGCACAATCTCTGGTTTTGGTACCAGTAAAATTGCAGGGGCTAGTCTGCAGTTATTCACATATTGTGGGCTTCTACTGACGGAGGGCTTATGCTTTCAATCTTTGAAAGAAAGTGTTTGTTAAGGTCGCGACTTACTGAAACTACTGCCACTCGTAAGAGCAGTCCCACTAGATAGAAACTTGAAACAAGCAAATGAATTGCTGCAACTTGCAGGTTCAGATTCAAGATTTCAACTTTATGAATGGCATCCCATTCCTTATCTCTTCTTCTTAGAACATATCCGGGGTCTCGAGTATATATACCTCACAACTGGCTCGTTACTAACTAGTCACTCCCATCAGCCAATTGCAAGAATTGGAAGCAAGTTTCACTTCATAAAATTTGAGCGAGTAGCCAACCAGTAAACAAGGTTTCACAAGTACAACTTTGTAGTCTCAAACTGCAGCTACAGTCTACTCCCTTCATGTTCAGATTCTATGCCCTAGTTGTAATGTAATATGTAATGTAAATCATGTTATCATTTATTTCAAGAGTATGTCAACTAGACTTGAGCATAAGGAATGGTATCATTACATTCGAAGAAAGTTGAGAGAGACATTAGCGGTGGAGTCAAGTACCCACAGGACAATAAGGACTATTTAAGTATGCAGGAAGAGAATAATGCTTTGTTTGTTTTACTCTTCAGCAGCGTAGAGAGCTTTGATGTCCTCAACATCATCATAACTTCCAAGAAATATTGGTGAGCGCTCATGTATCTTTTTTGGAATCAAATCAAGTGCCTGCAAAGATTGGTAACAGCATATAAAAATGTACTGAAACAGATGCAAGTAATTCTTTCCTTCTTTATTATAGATTCAAGGCATTGATTAGATGAAATAATGTTTTCCAAGTCAAAAGTCATTTAAACAGCATAACAGGCCATTGTTAACACATTAGCTATGCACAGAAAGTGAAGACAACTGAAAACTTTCAAGAGAACCGCATATTTCTTATAAAATTGTCATCGTCAAATTCTAATACCACATATATGGTGCAGTTAATACCCGTTGCTTGCCAGTGAATGACTGGCCCCCTGCTTGTTCCATCAGAAATGACATTGGAAAGACTTCGTATAGAACCCTAGTTAACACAGATTTAATCACAGTGTCGCATTAGTTAGATCCAGAGAATGGATTAAAGGAAAAGGAAACCAATTGTCTCAAATACTAAATACTAATGTTAAAGGTCCAACATGCATACCGCAATTTGCCATTGGGGCTCTTCTTATCACCAGGGTACATAAATACTCCACCATAGAGTAATGTGCGATGCACATCAGCTACCATGCTGCTCACAAGTTATTAGTAGCAGAAATCAGGAATTTATATTGAAGACAATAAAATTAGACCTCAAGAATAAATCAGTAGAAAAAAAATTGATGGATTAAACTCAGAAACCAAGGCACAAGAAGCTTTGAAAGCAAAAGCTCACAAGAAACAATTTATAAGCCAATTGGCAAACTGATATGGATAAGATGCATTTGTGGGTATGAAATATAGCATGAAGAAGATCAGCCCTTTAAAATAGGAGATTTGATAGGAGATTTGCAACATCGCTTTAAAATAGGAGATTTGCAACATCTTAGCTTAGAAGGAATCTATTTAAACATTTAGTATGATAACTAGTAGGTCAGCATTCTATTTCTATGGTAGTAATTCCTATTCTTGTTAAAAGTCATATTTAAGGATCTTCCTAAATAAACTGATGTAACTAGCCTCTATATAAGGCCACGCTATTTATGAATAAAGCATCAAACAATTTATCGTAGAATATTGCTTGAGAGGAAGAGACCTTGTAACAGACAAGTCTCTCTCTTGCATAGAAGCATAGGGTCTTTTAGGAAAGGGAGGAACTCCAACAAGGGAAATCAAGAGGACTCCCTGGTGGATCGTCCCGTGACTAGATTCTCTGCCCAGACCCATATCAATTTGGTATCAAAACTAGACCCGATGGACAACTCAAGGAATATCCAGAATGAGCTCAAGGCGTTTATGCAAAGGGTTGATCAACGTTTCCAACAGATGGAGGAGCTTTAGCAGAGGAACTCGACTGCCCAATTCGAAGAGATGAATAGTAGGTTTAGGGAGCTAGGAAGGGAATCGAATCATGGGGGGCATGAAGGTGGCAGGAGAAGCAGCCATGCTTCGGCTAGCCAAGGGGAGAGGCCAAACAAAGGGCATCCTAAGGCCTAGATAGTGTCGTGTTACTCGAAGTTGGAATTCCCCACCTGCAATGGTTTAGAGGACCCTCTGGTTTAGTTGCACCGCTACGATCAGTTTTTTCAGAGCCAACGGATGGCAAAAGAGGATTGAGTAGGCTTGGCTACATTTCACTTGATAGGGGAGGCCCTACTTTGGTATTACCAAGTGGAACAGGAAATACCAGGAATGTCGTGGGAGGACTTCAAGTCATAAGGTAACACAAGATTTGGTCCCCCCTTAAGCACTAACTCGTTAGGAGAATTAGCCAATCTCAAACAGATGAGCACTATTGAGGAGTACTAGTGTCAATTTCAAACCTTACTAGCACGCACCATTGGTCTCCAACACGAAAAATAGGTGGGCCTCTTTACAACGGGATTAGTTGATGGGATAAGGATAGATGTGGAGATGCAAGGGCTGAACATGCTAGGGATAGCCATGTGGACTAGGGAGCGGGAGCTCGGCATACTTTTTCCTGGGCAGAGCCAGAAGCAATGCTTCAGCTTGGGCAATAGTCAAAAGCTCTCAGGCTAGCCCTGCGACTATTAACAATCGAGACAACAAACCCCTAGGAGGTTCCCCAGCATCAGTCTCCAACATGGGAAGTAGCCCAACCCTGTTTTTCAAGCGTTTGTAAGGGATAAGATGACCAATAGATGAGCAAAGGGACTTTGTTTTAATTGTGATGAGCCATACTTAGGGGGACATAAGTGTAAACGGTTATTTTGGCTTGAAGTGGCAGGCCCGAAGGAGGAAGATGACCAAGCAGTCCCTAGGGAAGCCGAAATTTCCCTCCATGTGATCACTGGAATCAAGAATGCCCAGAATATGCAACTGGAGGCAGTTGTGGCAGGAAATCCGATACTAGTACTAGTAGATACAAGGAGCACGCACAACTTCAATAGTAAAGCGGCTCCCTACAAATTGGATGAAAGGTTTAGCAACAACTAGGTATACAAGTTTCTATAGCTAATAGGGAGCAAATCCCTAGCTCAAGCATATGCAAAGCCATGTTACTCTAGGTGCATTGTGACTCTTTTTTAACTAATTTATTGGTTATTCCATCACAAGGATTTGATTGGTATTGGGTGTGAGATGGTTGGGTACTTTAGGTCCAATTCTATGGGATTTTAAGTCCCTAAGCATGAGCTTTGAGCTAGCAGGGAAAAAGGTGGAGTTGTACAGCTAGAAGGTGGAAGGAAGCATCCAAGTGCATGCTGTGCAAGTTCAAGAGCAGCAGGCTGTAGCCTTGGAGAAAATCTTGGCAAAATTCTAGATCTCTTCCGAGAACCAACTGGCCTAACCCCCACTAGACATTGTGATCACCGAATCACTATTCAATCAGGTTTTGGCCTAGTTGTAATTCAGCCATATCGGTACCCCCACCTTTAGAAGGATGAAATTTATAGACAATGCGGTAAGATGCTACAACAAGGTATTATTTAGGCTAATCGGTCACTATTCTCCTCACTCGTGCTTTTAGTCAAAAAGCACGATAGGTCGTGGAGATTCTAAATTGACTATCAAGAGTTACTCTCGTACCATCAAGGATAAGTTTCCCAAACCTGTGGAAGATGAGTTGATGGATGAATTGTATGGTGCTAAGTACTTCAATAAGCTCGATTTTTGATCAGCTACCATCAGGTGAGGATGGATCCAAGGGATGTGGAAAAGACTACTTTTCACACTCATCATGGCCATTTCGAATTTTTGGTAATGCCCTTCAATCTCACAAACGCTCCAACTTTTCAAGCCTTGATGAATATGATGTTTCAGTCTTACTTGCGCAAGTTCGTGTTGGTTTTTTTAATAACATTTTAATTTATAGTAAGATTTGGGTTGAGCATATGTAGCATCTGCACCTCGTTTTAGATTTATTACGCTCTCACCATCTTTTGTCAAGAAATATGTGTGCCTTGGGGGAAACTCAACTGGCATACTTAGGTCATGTTGTGCGTAGTGCAGGGGTTTCCATGGATAGCTCTAAAGTGCAGGCAGTCATAGCTTGGCCACCACCACAATCGGTGAGAGCATTGCAAGGTTTCTTAGGGCCGTTAGGATATTACTGCAAGTTCATTAAGGATTATGGGGTCATCACAACCTCACTTACAAACCTTCTAAAGAAGAATTCCTTCCACTGGAGTCCAAAGGTCGAATCTACCTTTGCCAAGTTAAAGGAGGCACTTTCCACTTCTCCAATGCTACAATTACAAGACTTTAACGAAGAGTTCGTGGTAGAATGTGACGCTTCTGGGGCCAGCATTGAGGCCATATTGCAACAAAAAGGGTACCCCTTGGCCTTTTTCAGCTGCGACATTGTTGCCAAGTATTTCACAATCCCAACATATGATAGGGAGTTCAATGGGCTCGTAAAGGCAGTACAACATTGGCAGCCTTATTTGTGGGGACGTCCTTTCCTCATTCGCACAGATCATTACAGCAATGGCTCGGATTGCCTGCTGAAGAAGCTACATGGGAAAAAGTTTCAGATTTCCATCAAGCTCATCCACACTTTGAGCTTGAGGACAAGCTCCTTGTCAAGGATGGGAGTAATGATGTGGACAAGGATGCATTTGTGGGTACGAAACATAGTAGGAAGAGGATCAGCCCTTTAAAATAGGAGATTTGCAACATCCCTTCAAAATAGGAGATTCGCAACATCTTAGCTTAGGAGTCTATTTAAATATTTAGTATGATAACTAGTAGGTCAGCATTCCTATTTCTACATTAGTCATTCCTATTCTTGTTCGAAGTCCTATTTAAGGATCTTCCTAAATAAACTAATGTAACTAGCCTCTATATATGGCTACACTATTTACGAATAAAGCATTCGACAATTTATCATAGAAATATTGCTTGAGAGGTAGAGACCTTGTCACGGACAGGTCTCCCTCTTACGTAGAAACATAGGGTCTACAACAAGGGAAATCAAGAGGACTCCCTGGTGGATCGTCCAATGACTAGATCCTATGCCTGGAACCATATCACAAACACTCGTGAATGAATGATCACTAACACTCTCTTATCATTTGTAATAGAATGGTATCTTCATTAACATAAAGAGATGATAAGGTCGAAGATAGATGAATTAATTGTTATGAGACATGTCCATGACACCTTCCAATGTATCTTAGAGATTTTGGGGAAGAACCATCCTTCGGGAATTTGCATTTATCCACATACCTAAAGCCAGATTATATCAGTGAACTTAAGTAAATACTAAATAATCAACTGAAAACCACAAGATTACTTAAAACAATGCTACATACTTGGCTGTTGGACCATCCCAATTCTTAGCATTTCCTTCATTTACTGAATAAATCTTTCCTTTCTTTGGAATCTATAACAAGAAGCATGAATTTAAGAATCATCAAGCATATCTAATTCAACTAGCACCAGAAGTTTCATTTGCATTTAAATGCAGGACGCATTTTTTATTCACAGACTCATTCAAACCATACACCTTCTCCATAAAGGGGTCCTCAGTTCATCCCCTGTTTCCATAATAGAAAATTACACATAAAAACCTAAAAATACACAATTAATATTGTAGCTTACAAGCACGGTTAAGTGATTAAACAGTAAAACAAAATTGTCCATGCAAAAGTAAAATCCTAAAGCAATCGAATTCAAGTTTCATGGTTAAGGAGTATGGTTGTAATTACAAGTCCTAACACCTTAGTAAACAGGTTTTTTTTTTTCTTTAGCAGGTTTAAGAGCTTCACGAGGTCTTTGTTACATAGATCACATATTGATAAATTGGTAGAATCTTAAACAGTTAGTCCAACAATCAGAATCAAAGGTACCTTGATATCAGGGTGAGTAAGTATGAACTCTCCAAGCGATGGATCAAGGGTGAATCCATTAACACCACTTCCAGTGCTCAGCACAAGCTGCATAATAAACCATCCTTTTGCAATAAGTTGAGCGCATGATGATCCTTAATTTAAACTGGCCATGGAGAAACTTTATGAATCAAATTTTGATGCCTTAACCAAAGACAGCCTAGAAGAATTAATATCCAGGCCATCCCTAAACCAGATGCTATAGGTACGAGAAGAAAACATGAATGGACAAAAAACTGGGTATTAGAATGTTACTGAGTGTTGCTCTTCATACCGTACAAGAGCTTCCATACATGCAATAGCCAGCTGCCAACATGTTCTTTCCAGGTTGCATGACATCATCTAGAGTTGGATCATGGTCATGCTTCACCATGTAAATCCCAAAAATCTGGATGAAAGAGAAGAGACTCAATACGCAACTCCAATCTCAAGTTATTCTAAACAAAAACCATTAATTTAAGTGCAAGTAATAGATGGACAGAAAAGTAAATATCCTGTAGAATGATTCTGCATGATGTGTATACCGTGCCGATAGAAACTCCACAATCAATATTGGAAGATCCATCCAACGGATCGAAAACAACGCAGTACCTGTTCACATGGGATGTATACAACATTTATGCTTAAAAAGAATCCAGAATTTGCAACCTAAAAGAAAGAAGAGAAAGCAAGAGGATGGATGGTGAATACTTTCCACGCTTAGCAGGCTCAACAAACGTGGCCTCTTCATCCTCTTCTGAGACAAGGATGCACTGCCAAAATAACTCAAAATCGTTAAACAAAATGAGGAGATATTGAAACAAACCTCTTTCAAGTAGATAATCCTGAAACTTACAGAAGGAATTGAAACAAAGCTCTTTTAAATTGATAATCCTGAAACTTAAAGGAGGTATCGAAACAAAGCTCTTTTAAATAGATAATCCTGAAACAGACAGGAGGTATTGAAGCAAAGCTCTTTTAAATAGATAATCGTGAAATTTATATTGAAACAAAGCACTAAACAGATAATCCTGAGATTTACAGGAGATATTGAAACAAGGCTCTTCTAAACAAGTAATACTGAAACTTAGAGGAGGTATTCAAACAGATAATCCTGGAACTTACAGAAGGTATTGGGAAAAAGCTCTTTTAAACAGATAATTCTGGAACTTACAGAAGGTACTGAAAAAGGGCTCTTTTAAACAGACAATCCTGAAACTTACATGAGGTATTAAAACAAAGGACTTTTAAATAGCAACTCATTTTTCTGCACTACAGATTGGCCATGTTAGGAAGAGGGATGCAGCAAATCTGACAAGCAGTATGAAGAGTAGATGGGGATTGGAGTAATAGTGACTTATGTGGTCTCATATGTATCCCTTAGATTTCAAGATGTAGATGATTACTAGGAACCACAACTCTATGTAATCTAGAACTTTTGGACTATTTTAGATCTTTTGTACTCTAGAATGTATATATATTTCTTTTATGAAATCTGTTAATTTTCGGGAAACAAAAGCACTTTTAAATAGATAATCCTGAAACTTACAGTTCGTCCACTGCTGACTAAGGCCTTAATGAAAACTTCATTAGAAAGGACATCCAGTTTCTTTTGCTCTTCACCCTGTTATGAAGACAACCCAGAAGAATTAATAATAAATCAAAGAGAAAGGAGAAATCTTGGGAGCAAATGGAAAAAAAACATTAACTTGCCTGAACGTTGGTTTCCCCAGCAAGTCCTATGAGCTTGGCAAGACCCGCCTGCACCAATCAAATTGAAATCAATATGATCAGACGCAAACGATCATTTACGTAATGGTAATGGGTTATTTATAAAGAACGAAAGGAAGATGAAGAGACCTTGTTAACAGCAGAACAAACGAACTTGCAGCCAAGGACAATGTGACTGAGCAAGATAGTGAAGTCACCACGCGATTCAGGGTGTTTGGACTGCTCGCTCAAAACGTACCTGGTTATGGTCATCAAATCGGTGCGGTGAGCTTCGGCCGCGTGATCCATCGGAGGAGGAAGAGGAGTGTGTGTGCTTGTAAATCATCTTATGCGTAAATAATATATATACACCTAGATATATAAGAGGTATGGTCTATCTGATACACGTGGAGGCGTGACACTGAGGACCGAGGTGTGTGGCCGTCACTCAGGATAACGCCTCTCTGCTGTCTTATTATTCCACGGTTATAAGGTTGTTTTTTGGACTTCTACCCTTTCCTGACGATGGCAGCTCAGATAACTGCGTGCTGACTCTGCTTTACTTCATCAGCACAGGACACAGGACGAGGATGAGTGTGGTGGACTTCGAGGTCCTCTCTTAAACATTTCTTTCTATTCTTTTACAATTTGTAAATTTGTTAATCCTGTTCGCTTTTCCATGCTATTAATTATTTTCGAAGCCAATAGGCGATTGAAGTCAGGCACGAAGAAGTTACCTTGACTGTACCAACTTCTATTCTAGCAATTGCCGGATACACATTTCTCCTTTATTCAAAGTAGAGAAGAATGAGATGCTGTCCGCACCGTTGGCTTGCAAATTGGAGCCTAGAGAATAATATAATGTCATTGTCACAGGAATTTATGAAGGGAGTTTTTCTGATTTTTTTCCTTTTTTATTAATTTCTTATTTTTAAAAAATTGGGACAACAAAGTTTAAAATAAATGTTAAGTCTTTTAAAATGTTCTTATTTTAAAGTAAAATATTTTAAATTTGTTATTAACTTTTTAAAACTCGGATTAAAAACTTATATCTTTTTGTTTTTTTGTTAATGCAACTAATGAAGCCATTTTCAATAGACGTGGACCCGCATAGACTGATGGTCTTAGCTCATTTTTCCTAGACTAACTCGCACTTTTGAGCCTTAATTTTTCCCTTCCATACCTTCCTTTATGTCATCTGGCCAACAAAAACTCGTGACCCGTTTCATGTGAGTCTTCATCGTTTATGTCTTCATCTTTGTGCTGTCTGCATTATCTATTAAAAAGTCTTTAGCTTTTAGTCTATTTACCGCAACTCTCCCTTCCCCTCCTCGTGATAATACTTGTGCTCGCTCTTTTTTGTAGGATTTTGTTCTTAGAAGCTCAACTTAGCAATTTTTTCCCTTCTCTCCCTTGAAAGTTACTCTTTTCTAAAAAAGTTCATCTGTTGCAAGTATTTTTCTGCTTTGTTAATTTTCTTTTAATCCTAATTATTTCTCTGTTAATTTTCTTTTAATACTGATTACTTCCTTTCGTTTTTTATTTATAAGATTCTTTATGTATTTATGAATCTTTATTTCTTCCCTTTAAAGTAGCTTAATTAGCTTTTTTTGTTTTATTTTCATTGATTCATGCAGGTGAGTGGGTTTTTTTGTTTATTGTAACACCCTCAAGCCATCTTTAATTCTTTGTTTTTTGGTCATGTATGTATTATTAGGAAAGGGATGCGTAGATAAGCCAAATCTCTTGTGTTCTTCTTTGATTGATATAACATCGATAAGAATAAATTCCAAAAAAAGATGGAGGATACTAAAATTTGTATATAGGAAAACTCTCTAATACAAAAGGCAAAATTATAAGATCAAAGGTCCATTGATCTTCCACTATAATATAATAGAAGTACAATAATTTCTTATCTAACTTAAACTAGATGTTAACTTCTCACCCTATTTAAGACGGATTATATCGCTTAAATACTTCACCCAATTTGTGGTGGATTACTTATACACTCGAACTTAAAAGTTTGAATATTTTCTCAAGCTCTTCATTTTCTAAAGTGAGACTCTTTTTCTCTCTTAGAGTTTGACTCTCATTCATATTATGCATGCCAAAGGTCTCTTAAAATGTTCTAATTTAAAATGGATTTGATGTACCTTCAAAAGATTTATTTTATTGTACAGAGTATTATAGCAAATCAACATTAAATGACTTGTTCCTCATATTTTTTTGTATTAGCAAATCTTCACTAACACTATTAACTTATTCGTTGGCCTTTTCTATGTTAGTAAATCTCCACCAATATTATTAATTTGATCCCGATTCCTTTTTTATATTAATAAATCTTCACCAAAATCATTAATTAACTTGTGGTGTTCCAATAATTATGGAGGAAACCCAACAATTTCTCCCTTCTTAAATTCAATTAGGGTCCACCTAACTAGCACTATGAAAATCATAGAATATTAATATGCTTTGTACAAGAGTGAAAGGTGGAGTTCTTGACTAGGTGTATTATCAAATTTATAGATAAAATATTTTATCCATAATATATCCTTAGATGCTTACGTAGCTGTGATATATTCAACCTATATGGTAGAAAGTGCTATACGCTTTTAGAGATTCGATTACGATGCCACAACCTCGAAAAATTCAAATATTATGATGTTAACTTTCTGGAATCGATATCTCCAACCTTATCAACGTCTGTTTATCCTTCTAACATAGGTTTTCTTCTACTAAAGCATAAGCACCTTTGGTTGTACCTCGGAGATATCGAAGTATCTATTTCATAATTTCCCAATGTTCTTTTAAGGGATTAGAAAAGAATCGATTCACAACATCATTGACATATGAAATGTTAGGTCTAGTACATATGAAGATGTACATGAGGCTACAAATTGTGGATGAATATGATAACTTTCTCATTTTTTTCCCTTTCCTTCTCACTTATTGGACTTTGCCAAATCTCTTAAGAATTTTCTCAATGTATCAATCCTAAGATAGCCAAAATAACCTTATGGAATGATCTTGAGTTATTGTTATTTTAAGGATCTACTTTGTTAATCCTAAATCTTTTATGGCAAATGATTTTCTCAATGTCTTCTTAAGTGCAACAATTTTCCTCTTACCAAACCCAAAAATCAACATATCATCAATATTTAGTAGAATTATGATGAAATCATCATCAATATTGTACCTCTTTATAAAGACACAGTAGTCAACATAGTCTTCTTAAAGTGATGTTGAGCCATGAAAGAGTCAAACTTCTTGCACCATTGCTTTGGTACTTATTTCAGACCATAAAGGCTCTTTGTTAGTCAGCATACTAAATGTTCTTTTCTCAAAACTGTAAGTCACTTAGGTTGCTCCATATATATCTCCTCTTCTAGGTCTCAATACAAAAATTTTGTCTTGACATTGAGTTATTCAATCTCTAAGTTTAGGCTTTCGGCTAGAGCTTTCGTCTAGAGAAAAAACTACACAGATAGATGACATCTTTACCATAGGCGAAAAGATCTCTTCAAATAAACTCCTTTTTTTTATTGCACCCTTTGACAATGATTCTAGCCTTATACCTTGTTTAGGGATTGTTCTATTAAGTTTTAATCTTGTACACCCCATTTTTTCTTCAAGACTCATTTGCCTTTAAGAAACCCCATTAGATCATAAGTATGGTTCTCATGCTAGGATTATGTCTCCTCTTATATGACTTCTATCAATTATTCTTTATGAATATCACTTATGGCCTTTTCATAACTCTAAGGCTCCCCCTTGATGATGAGCGTGAAATACTCATTTGGAGGACATTTAGTGCATGATTGTATCTCTTTAGTCAATCTCCATAATTAGGATTATTCTATAGGTTCTAACTGTAGCGCTCCCTCATCGTAGGGTACACATCGGAAAACCCGAAGGTTGCTCTGACACGTATCCCACGATAAAGGTTCACTACCAGAAAATTTTGCTAAAATCCACATGGCATCGCAGTAATAATAATTGCAATAAATCAGAAATCAGTAAATTAATATCCAAAATGTAAT
>JANIHY010000006.1:23889307-23911608 GCA_027479065.1 Erythroxylum brevipes | reverse complement strand
ATAAAATTACTACAATAAAATCTTGCTGATACATGGGGTTTAAAGGAGTCCAAAAGTACACAATCTTACCGTTAAATAGTAGCAAAATTGTTTTCGATATACCTATATAAATATATATACATATATACAAAAAATATACATATACATTTACATATACATACTAAAATAATTAAGTAATAATAATTAAAAATAAAATAGACATAAAAGATAAAATCCTAATAGTTTTTCATTTGTTTTGAGACATTTTTCAATAAAAGTTGGATTTATCTATATTATTCTTATTGTTATCCATATATATGGTGGAGATTTTGACTTGATCTACGTATAGACATTACTGAGAGAATTTATATGTAGATTGTCTTTGCCATAAATAGATATTAAGGATTGAATCATGATTTAGAAATAGACCAATAAGATGCTTTCAGTACTAGAATCAACTATTGTGAGACTCCAAAAAACACGTTACACTATAAGAAAATTTGGTTTTAATGATGAAAATTGTTAACAGAAAATACTAATTTTTTGTAAACAAACAAATTTAATGATAAAAATTATTGACGGAAAGAGCTATAAGAGAAACGGGCATTGGTCAAATTACCATGAAATTAAAATTTTGTCACTAAATTTTCCAACAAAATTACAATTTACGTCATTAAATTTCTCGACGGAATCAAAATTTCCATAGTTAAATCTTCCAATGGATTTACATTATCTTTCGCTAAAAAAATGAGAAAATTTCATCAAATCTACATCAATTTCCCATAAGAGATTCCCTACGAAAACACCATTTCGTAGGAAAATTACTTATGAAATCATCATTTCGTAGGGAAATTATCTACAGAATCATCTTTTCGTAGGAAATTTTCCTAAGGAAATTTTTTTTCATTGGTTAATGTCATACGCAATTTTTATTAGAAACCATTAATACCTATTTTTACGATGACTTTTATTATTTTATCGCTCAATTTCGTATGCAATTTTTACAACACTTTCACTTTATAAAACACCAAAGTAAATTTTTTTAAGCAACAATTTTTTATTCTTTCGTTACCAATAATATTTAGATAAAATAAAAGTTAGATTTATCTATATTATTGTTATTGTTATCCATATATATGCGGGAGATTTTGATTTGATCTATATATAGATATTACTGAGAGAATTTGTATATAGATTGTCTTTGCCATAAATATATATTAAGGATTGAATCATGATTTAGAAATAGACCTATAAGATGCTTTCAGTATTAGAATCACCTCTTGTGAGACTCTAAAAAACTCATTACACTATAAGAAAATTTGGTTTTAGCCATGGAAATTGTTGACGAAAAATACTAATTTTTTGTAGACAAAAAAATTTGGTTACAGAAAAGAATTATAAGAGAAACAGGCATAGGTAAAATTTTTCGATGGAATTATAATTTTCGTCGCTAAATTTCCTAACAATATTACAATTTTCATCAATAAATTTCTCGACCAAATCAAAATTTTCATTACTAAATCTTTCAATGGATTTACAATAACCGTCGCTAAAAAAATGAGAAAATTTGATCAAGCCTACATGAATTTCCCGTAAGGAATTCCTTATGGAAATAGCATTTCGTAGGAAAATTACTTATGAAATCACCATTTTGTAGGAAAATTACTTACAGAATTACCTTTTCGTAGGGAATTTCCCTATAAATTTTTTTTCATCGGTAAACAATCTTTACCAAAAACCATTAACACTTATTTTTACGATGACTTTTATTATACTATCGCTAAATTTTGTGCACAATTTTTACGACACTTTCATTTTATAAAGCATCAAAGTGAATTTTTTTAAGCAACAATTTCTATCAATAAAAATAAAAGTTTATTCTTTCATTACCAAGAATATTTAGATAAAATAAAAGTTAGATTTATCTATATTATTCTTATTGTTATCCATATACATGTGGGAGATTTTGATTTGATCTACATATAGCCATTAGTGAGAGAATTTATATGTAGATTGTCTTTGCCATAAATATATATTGAGGATTGAATCATGATTTAGAAATAGACCTATAAGATGCTTTCAATATTAGAATCACCTCTTGTGAGACTCTAAAAAACTCATTACTTGCATTACCAACCTCCCTTCCTCTTGAACATACATGGTCAGCAGTTTATTGATAGATAATTTATCCTTATTGTGATGTAAGAGATTTTAACGGGTCCATATTAAGGTAGAAGGGAATTAAGTATGTAATGCACAAGAAAAAATTCAGACATCTCAACCTCAAGAGACCTTAGCTGAGTCTTAATGTCCCTCATTCGCATAACGTGCTCATGCACACCTCTAACACTTGTGAGCTTCATTGACGATAACTTGGTTATTAAGATGCTGGCTAGGGCCTTATTTGAACACTCAAACTGTTCATCAATAACCATCAATAGATCAGTAACATGATCACACTCTCCAATAGAACCACAAATACTAACACGAATTTTAGTCTTTATATACATCATGTTAAGGCGATTAGATTGCTCATAACATTCATAAAGAGCAATTTCAGCCTAAGTGCTAGTTTCAATAGGTATAGGTGGTTTATTTTTTCGTATAACATAATCAATGTCCATACACCCTAATTGGAGGGGAATCCTCTCTTTCTATATTTTATAATTATCACTATTCAATTTAGGAATATTACAATGAATATTACAAAATTTACAGATTAAATAACTGCACAAAATTCAAATAAACATGCTTATGTCACTAAATTTGTTGAAGTAAAGAAACATGTATCATGTTTTACCAATGTTAAAACATGCAATCACATTTCTATCAAATTGTACTTCGTTCTTAATACTTATGGGTAAATTAAGAAAAAAAATTACTTTTTCATCTTAATTAACAATACAAATATAATAAATCTTTCTGTGGGATAAAATTTATCATATTTGAATATAATTAATTACAATTTGTGTCATTTTACTATATATAATCTATAACATTTAATACATAATTTTTCTTAAACAAAGATGTTGTGGCTAATTTTCAACTAATTAATCGCATGACACCTCTTTTATGCAAAATATGCATAATAAAGGTTTCACATAATATTTTTAAAATTTATTAATCATGCATCAATATCATATATTTGCATAGAATTAAGTATATACATAAATTTAAAATCAAACAATGATTTAAATCATGCAATTTAACAAAATTGAGTTAATCTGCAAAGGTTGAAATATTTACGAGGCCAATCTATAAATTCGGTATGAAGTAGACCTCCTTCAATCCATAATTATATATAATTTATTCTTTACGAGCTTTCATGATAGGCCCACGTTAAAAGTATCAAATTAAAGATTTTATGATGGGCCACGAAATAGCTTTGAGTTCCTGAAATCTTCACAATTATAAAACTAAAGCTTGCAATAATGACCCCGTTGGGGCCCACGTAAAACAAAGTTTTTGTTTTCTCTCATGTAAAAGCAGTAAACAATTAAAAGATGGTGACCTACGAAAATTTATCCAGAAAATTGTTTTCGACGTTGATAATCGTATTCGACCTTCAGCCGGGTCAGCTTGACCCAAATTCAACCCATTTATCTATCCAACTGTATCTTCACTTCTAGTACTCAATTTTTGATGATTCAAAAGTTATTTTAAATAAAATTAAATTTTATTTAAATATGCCAGATCAATTTTAAAATACAATGACTCTTATACCATCAATATGTGCCACAGAAAATGTCACCCATCCATACATATAATCACAAAATTTTAATTATATTAAGGTAGATGTAAATCAGTGCTCTTATACTAACTGTTAGACATAAAAAGAGACGATATATATGTTTATTACGATAACCAAAATGAAATGCAGAATTTAGATCTCATATCTCCTACATTTGATGTTGCAAGATTTATATAGGTAAGAGGGCTCTTCTAAACTTTTAACAAATTGAATAAGATAGTGTATTAGAAAATGTCAACGTTAAAGACCTAATGCCTCTTTTTACCAAATTTATGTTGTCTTCCATTAAAATAACAGAGATTCGGTTTAAAGTAAAAGTCATGAAATTTCAAAACAAACAACCACGACATATCATATAGAAACTGTGGGATAACCAACGAATAAAAGTTGGACATATCTTTATCTTTGCCATCATCACACGACCGTCTGCAGTCCCTGTTAAACTTGACTGTTATCTTCAAGTAGGATTGCAAAATCGTATATATTACATTCGTGTTCAAGATTGTAGGTCCTATACATGAAAATATTCACAATGGACAAGGTCTTGATGGCCAAGTCTGGCGCTTCCTCTTGACCAAATCCTATTTATAGGATTATGCCATATTGTCAAAATTTTAGGCCTTCAAAGATTTACTTATAAGGAAAACAGGATGAAGGTCAAACTTAAAGTCTTCCAAAACTTCTGGGTTATAAAACGCTCTATCCATTCACTTGTTCTCTACCTCATCACACCTGATTTTGGTACAATAAAGATAAGTGCAATATGTAAACCCTTAATCTCCTCATATTGGTGCTAAAATGTATCATTTCAATCAATAGCTTTTTGAATCCTATCCTTTTAAGCATAGTTTGTTGCTAATACTTACATGTGAGTGCTCCACGTTGAAAAAAAGAAGAAAGAAGACTAATATATAAACCTAGTGGATTACTCCATCTATTGTCAATTAATTTTAGAATGGAGCGTCACTTGAGCTTGTATATGGTCTAACTTTCTTTCTCGTGTGAGCCTATAAGTTCATGGCAAATTTCACATAATTAAATCAATAATTTAATAACTTAATATTTAACTCCTATGTTTGTGAGAATGACCAACAAATATGGTACCTACAAAAGAAAATGTTAGACTTACACGATGAAGTAAGCATGAAGCAACATATATGTAATAAACCTATGTCATATGACACTTTATAGTGTTATTAATTATCTACTCTAAACATCATTGTAGTAATTCGTATCATTAGGAAGCATGATCCTACTTAAAATTTAAGATTCCACATAGTTGGCATCAAAGACAGAGTCTCCAACTCTAATAAATTAGTCTCTCCCTTCTTTCCTATGCTTTGGCCTTCCATCCCCTAGCTCATCTTATTTCGGATATCAGATCCTATCTGGCCAGAATTTTTCAATACACACTCGCCCATGTTTTTTGCGAGGGCAATCAATGAGCAAATTTTTAGCTCATTTGGGTTTGACTGGTGCACCTATAGAGTGCCTATGGCTTACTCCCTCTCCTGCCTTAGTCACCACCTGCGTCCTGATGCGTATAGGATTTTGTTTAGTCATTAAACTGTAGTTTATTCTTCTGATGTAACTAAAAAAATATATATCAACGGACCTTTCCCTTTTTCGTGCCCAGGAGTCGCAAGGACAAAGAAAACAAACTTTGTGCCAAGGCTATTTTGGATACTATTGGAGAATATATAATAGATTAAAGGGTAAGCAAGTCTGTATTATTATCTCACTTCCCAACACTAATGGAACTAGTAAACTTATCACAATTGCTCTTAGGCCTGCCTCTTCCTCCTTTTGTTGGACTCATAAGGCTTCTCTTTGGTCAACTCCTCAACCCTCTTAGCTTTGCGACATCCATATATGTAAGTAAAAGTTAATTGATTAATTTGAAGAATTTAGCAAGTTTACAAAATTCATCAGTTTAAAAACACCTATAAATTTACTTATATAAAACTTCAACTTCCAATAAAAATTCTTCAATGATGTCTTATAGAAAGATTATCACGTTTAACAGCTTGAGCTTGAATAAATAATAAATTACTGTGTTTGTCTTGCTTATTGAACCTTTGATAGGTATCTCTCCAATTAGGCCTAAAACCTCACTTAGTACCATCTTCTAGAGAGAGAAACATAAACTTCCTCTTCCAATCATAGGATCCCTTTTAAGGTTTTCCCTACATTAATCCCTTTATCAAGCCTAACATGCATACTATACCACCTAATTAAAGAATTTACCAATAGGCGTTAGTTTGTGTATATACCTGAATCAATTGACCCATATGATAGACTAATGAAAACCAAATATTAGGCACCACGAGTAATGATACAATTACTCTAAACTTAAGGACGTCTCCTTTAATAACTTAACATAATATTCATTAAATGGAAACCTTAAGCGACAAAACTATCATGCTAAATAACTAACTCACCAAGTCTGTAAAATTAGGCTTTCTTGTGGGTCTAGGGTCTTCGTTTTCCTCATAGTAACATGAATCTCTTGAACTCCATCCTAATTTCATTATGGTACCCTGAACCTAAATGAATAGCTTTTACCCTAAGAATGTGGTCATTCTCCACTAGTACTAGGCCCATAATTAATCACTATAGGCCTATCACTAACCAAACCAGACTTAGTTCTAAACCTACTCCTGGGGTTGAAACCAAAACTTATATTGCCTGACGTATCACTATATGAAGACATTTATAAAACAAAAGGAGTTAAAGTAACTTTCCATGAGATATATAATAGTGTTAGAACATATTTTATATATTCTTTATTTAGTTTTAGCATTTTTAAATTGGACATATAAAAGATGAAGTTTGTGTTTTATTAGAAGTCCAGGTAGTTATTGCCTCCTTATTTGATTTTAAAAAACGAATCTATGAGATACACGTGATAAGGATGAAATCCTATAAAATTCCATCTGCAGCTCTTTGGTTATTGTGTGAGTGTGGCACAGTGATGATGGGCATGATTCTGTGATGATGTGGCACCTTGATGATAGACAATGAATATATCTCCTATATTTAGTGGATTCTTTGAAATCTATTAAGATATGTGAATATCTCCTTAGTGAGGAAGGAGTCTAAAGGTTCACGCAAGTTGACAAAAAAATCTGCAGTGGGTATTTTTAGGTTCAAGGGGCAAAATCTGCAATGGGCATCTTTTGGTTCAAGCGGCAAAAATCTGCGTGTGTGAGATGGACTCTAGAGTTAATTGTTTAATCAAATAGTGAGTGTATTTGGTGGATTGGCCCACGCAGATTGAAAGTTATAGAAAAGCAGTCAAGGTGTAGTGCGCAGTGTGTGTGTTGTTGTCGTGGGTGAAGAAAAGCTAAGCAACTAAATTTATCTTACAAGGTGGAGGGCGTGTGATACCTTCTTGGGAAATACATTGCTTTAATTGGGATGTCTATATAGCTTTTGGTGTATCACTGTTGGTGTTTGGGAATTAAAATATGCAGTGAAATTATTGATTGGTTGTTCAAGGAGTGTGTGTCACATGTGATGGTGTGGGGCTGCACAACCTCTCTTTTGTGCTGAATTTCTTTGGCCTTGAATTCTTTTGGAGATTCTGCAAAGCCTGCGTGATTCACTTGGAAGCAATGGAGGTGTATCGTCGAAACATCCTTGGTGGACTGCGTATAATGTTTTGTTGTGAGCTGAATATTACTTGCTGAGTTTCTTTTCATATACGGTGGAATTTGGGGTATGTGGATATATTTTAGCTGGGACTCACATGATATGATATAGAGAAAGATGTGGGCTGCGTTTTATCTTGTGGTAATTTGTTTTATGAAGAAAGAATCAGTTATGACGAAATCCTTCGGTTGGATTATTTCGAGAAGATAAATTCATAAGGAAGT
Organism: Erythroxylum brevipes; assembly: GCA_027479065.1. Classification (NCBI taxonomy): domain Eukaryota; kingdom Viridiplantae; phylum Streptophyta; class Magnoliopsida; order Malpighiales; family Erythroxylaceae; genus Erythroxylum; species Erythroxylum brevipes. Next base: position 23,904,000 of record JANIHY010000006.1, on the reverse strand, counting down.
CTTTGTTTGTCTCAAGTATTTTTGTTATTTAATTTTCAGTTGATTAAATATTTGAGCTATTCTTATTTATTAATTTCTTGAGTGACTTAGTTATTGTTCTTGTTTCAAAAAAGTGTTCAGAAAAATTCTCTATTGAGGTTAGTACGAGACGGTCGTACTTTTGGGTGTGAAATTCTTTTACGAAAAGTGAAGTTGAGGGATATTGTCAAGGGTTGAGTGGTTTCGGCTTAGTAAAGCCTTAAGTAAAACTATTGTACTTTGGTGAAAGTGATTAAGTTGGGTGAGGGCTCCGCAGATGTAGGCAATGTGTGCTGAACTGCGTTACCAAATTTCTGATGTTTTTATTATTTCGATTTTGTTTGTTTTTATATTTTTATTGGTGTCAAATAAGTTTGCGGAAAGTTTGCGAAATAATTAACCCCCTTCGGTTTTTCAAATAGCATACTTGTACGACCAATAATTGATTAAATTGAATTGCTTAAACATAAGACATGGGGTTATTTATAAAGGAGGTAAACATTCATTATGATATTTCCTCAATGATTTGAGACGGTCACTTAAAAAATTATAAGAAATCAAGTTTTATCTACCTTATCATGTACCTTTGAATACGAAGTTAGCTTAAGCGTATGAAAGAATGAAATCAAGGATAAAGGCTAAAAGACTTGGACTATATAGGTAGAATCCTTGAAGCTTACGTTGAACAATCATCCGACAGTAAATCTCTAACAAGTTTCAAATTTACTTCATCATCGTAAGAAGATAGATATTCACAAAAATTTATCACAATGTTATTAAGAATACAGGTTAGTTCTGCCTGGTTCTGGCGAGGCTACATGTCACCGTTAGGATCCATGGAGTTTGCTATTTCTCCTGAAGGCTAGAGTTTGAAGGTTCCTGCAAAAACAAAGAAGGCATGTCGGGGGTTGTTTCCCGATAAGCCCCTCCGATACTCAAGTCAGTCTTTTTGGTAGGGGTAGAATCGCTGTGAGCGGAGAAGATTAGGGTTAATGATCACGTACCTTTGTTATGGCAGAGTTATACTTTATATATGGAGCAGTAACTAGGTTTAAGTCTTTACATATGCATGGGAGACTTTCACCTGCGAATGGGTCAAGGAGATCGTGGACTGGACCTGGGCTTGGCATAGCCGATAGGTGTGATACCAATCCTTGGAAGACGGACCGATCGGCCCTTGGGTCGTTATGTCTGGGTTCGGGCTCAACACGACCGACCCGACCATAAGCCCCCTACTCCTCGAGTCTGAGCGAAGAGAAGGGTCGAAGGAGTATGTTAGGGCCTTGTAGCTCGTCCTTAAGACAGCTTGTAATGCGGTCGATCAGTCGGGCATTAAGATGTAGCGCGCGATCGTTCACATTGGGATCGATCGGTTGGGTGTCTCGATCGATCGGTATCCATTATTGCGTGACAGCTCATATCAAGAGAGTTCAGACGAACATCTTTGCTGAGCGCGTGAGGGTACTTTATTTAATTATTACGGATGGCGCATGCCCTCTGACAGATTTTCAAATCGTCCTTGTAACCGTCGTGCAGCTGTCATATTCGTCCTTTCAACTGTTGCGCCTTTTTGGATTTCGAATAACCCTAATTCTTCTCGGCTCAGATTCTGCCGCGTGTCCAAGCTTGGTTCGGATTTTCTCCACGCGTCTCGTTTTGATTGAATTGCTCATTCGACTGTTCTTCTATAAGTGCTCAGGATCAACAAACTGTGGGTTTTCTTCACGTTCGTTTCGTTCTCTTGCTTTCACTCGTTCTTTCTTGCTTATAGTTCCCGAAAATTTCTTTCAGTCGTCGTTCAATTTTCCAACATCAAATCACTAAATAGGTATGTCCCTTTCCCTCGTCTTCTCCTCTAAACTTTTTTAAGGTTTCCTTCTTAGTAAGCATGTCGACGGCCAGTTCTAAAAGTATGATAGGAGGTACCGAGGAAATATCGACGAGAGAACGGAAGGATGGGTTGGTTGTGGAGGAGCCGTCGAGAAATGTGTCGACGATGACCTTGGGGGAGTTGAATCGGTCGATTCTTAGGAATAATATTCCTAAGTCCTGGGGACCCAGGCTGGCCCTCAATCACGAACTAATCCACAGTAACTAAAGTGGGTATTTTTTTGTTTTTGATAGTTTTTTCTCAGTGGGCGGTATGAGGCTTCCGTGCGTCCCCATTGTTGACGAGGTGTGCACTGCCTACCAGCTGATGCCGAGTCAAATCCCTCTGAACAGTTAGAGGTTTATCAACGGTTTGGCTTTGCTGTGTCATCAGTTCGGCTGCCCCCTTTCGATCGACATCCTCCGGCATTTTTTAAGAATAAATCAGAGCTCAAGCTCTGGGGCCGGGATCCCTCATCTGCAGTATAGGGGCGCCCGATTTCGTCCGGCTGGAACGCCCTCGAAAATCACTTCTTGGCGGACGAAGTACTTTTTTGTGAAGTCCCCAGGATCCTCCTGCGAGTCTCAGCCGTGGAGGTATCCTTTGGCCGAGCGGTGGAATGACGCGTTGAGCGTATCCCTTAGTAGAGAGGAGTGGGAGGTAGTCAGTCACATAAAAGAGCTCGGCTTATACGACTTCGCTCGGCTCGTCTAGGGATATTTCGGGGGGGCCTCGGTCGATTCCTTTCTAATCGAATCCCCACCACGGATTAGCGGGCTAGGAGAGGAAACCGCCTCGTCTGGTTGACCCCTCGTGATTGAATTACTTACTGTATTTTCGGGTATTGGTTTCTCTTTCTGACTTGTTTTATTACTGTGTAGCCATGGTGAGAGTAGGAGATTTTGTCGAGTTTGCCCCTCCCCCTAAATCCAAAAAGCAGGCCAAAGGGAAGCAGAAGAAGAAGGGGGCAGAGACCGATAAAAGTGCCACTCCGTCAGTGGAGCCGGGCCATTCTACAATGTTGTTGGCCCCTCCGCCTATCGAAGACTGTCCTGTCGTGTCGGCTTCATTGCCAATCGTGCCAGCGAGTGCTGGCCGAGTGGGTTCAGAAGAGGAGGAGGAGGAGGAAGTGGAGCCGCCTCTTAAGAGGAAGAGGTTGATCCGGCTTGGTGATCTATCATCTGGCCCATCTAGTCAAGGCGAGAAAGAGAAGGAGAGCAAAGGCAAGGGGAAAGGGCGAGTAACTAACGTCGGGCAGTGGGAGTCTACGATTAAGTTGGTCAAAACTGCCTCGATCGAGGACCTCAAGGTGTCCTGCTATGTTACTAAGAGGATTATTCCCCCCGCGGACGAGAAGCTCATGGACAAGCTGAGCAATTAGGATCTGGGGCCCCAACTCATTCATAGCTGTGTGAGGAGTGTGGTGATGTCCGCCGCGATGCGACAGCGTATGGAGACTCTGGACTGGGAAGTCCAAGACCTCCATGAGCAGGTGAAAGCTTTGGGGGGCAAGCTTTCAGAGGTCAAGGAGGAGAGAGACCTCTTCCAAGCTCAAAACTCTTCCTTGGAGGAGGAGAAGAAATCCCGGGAGGAAGCGATGGACATTTTGAGGGCTCAACTGGCCACGGGGGAGGAGGAGAGGAGCCAACTGGTTGCGGCGAATTGCGAGCTGAAGGGGATGGTGGAGACAGAGCGGGAGCTTAACAAGAAGTACCTCCATGACTGTCATGCAGCAGTGAAGGGTAAAAATAAGACCGAGGATGTATTGAAAGGGTTGCGGTCCTCTATTAAGAAGCAGAGGGTCGAGGGGATAAAGCGGTGGAAACAGTGGTTCCTACATGGGGAGTGCTTAGAGTTCGCCTGCGACTTGATTCTCATGGTCCTGAAGAGGTGTCATGAGGTTCACGTTCCTGAGAAGTCGGAATGCCCTTCGTTTGAGGATTATACTGAGCCGCTGTTTCCTGCCGCTCTCGGCCTTTCTTTGGAGGACATAAAGGAGAGGGCCGAGGGAGAGCGGATATTCGTTCCAGATGAGGAGCTGGATCTTAGCTCAGAAGAAGAGGAAGTCTCTCTGCTGTCTTCTCCTTATCCGACTTCCGGTCCTTCCTCCGCCGACCTGGCTGCTCCTGCTGCTGGCCCTTCCTCTGCCGGCCCGGTTGCTCCTTCTGCTGGCCCTTCCTCCCCTCCGGAAGGATCAAAGTGATTGTCTTCCTCTCTGTAAGGCTCATCTGGTCAGGCTTGTGACCAGAGCTTTAGTTTTGATAAATGGAAGCTCATTTTTTTATTACTTGTGTTAAATACTACTCCCTTCAAATAGTAGGTCGCGAATGAGCGCACTCGATGTGCGCCGATCGGGTGAATTAGGCCGAGCTATAATAAGGTCGAATGATCCGAGATTTTGTCTTGGGATCTTGGCCGAACGTTAGTCAGGGTTGATCAATAGTTCCAAGGATCTTGTCTTGGCAACCTGGTCGATCTATAGTCGAGGCCGAGCTGTGGTCCCAAGGATCTTATCTTGGCGACCTGGCCGAACGATAGTCGAGGCCGAGCTATGGTCCCAAGGATCTTGTCTTGGCGACTCGACTGAACGGTAGTCGAGGCCGAGCTATGGTCCCAAGGATCTTGTCTTGGCGACCCGGCCGAGCGATAGTCGAGGCCGAGCTATGGTCCCAAGGATCTTGTCTTAGCGACCCGGCCGAACGGTAGTCGAGGCCGAGCTATGGTCCCAAGGATCTTGTCTTAGTGACCTGGCCGAACGGTAGTCGAGGTCGAGTTATGATCCCAAGGATCTTGTCTTGGCGACCCGGCCGAGCGATAGTCGAGGTCGAGTTATGATCCCAAGGATCTTGTCTTGACGACCCGACCGAGCGATGGTCGAGGCCGAGCTATGGTCCCAAGGATCTTGTCTTGGCGACCTGACCGAGCGATAGTCGAGGCCGAGCTATGGTCCCAAGGATCTTGTCTTGGCGACCGGGCCGAACGATATTCGAGGCCAAGCTATGGTCCCAAGGATCTTGTCTTGGCAACCCGGCCGAGCAATAGTCGAGGCCGAGCTATGGTCCCAAGGATTTTGTCTTAGCGACCGGGCCGAACGATAGTCGAGGTCGAGCTATGGTCCCAAGGATCTTATCTTGGCGACCTGGCCGAATGATAGTCGAGGCCGAGCTATGGTCCCAAGGATCTTGTCTTGGCGACCCGGCCGAGCGATAGTCGAGGCTGAGCTGTCATCCCAAGGATCATGTCTTGGCGACCTGACAGAGCGATAGTCGAGGCCGAGCTATGGTTCCAAGGATCTTGTCTTGGCGACCTGGCCGAATGATAGTCGAGGCCGAGCTATGGTCCCAAGGATCTTGTCTTGGCGACCTGGCTGAACGATAGTCGAGGCCAAGCTATGGTCCTAAGGATCTTGTCTTGGCGACCCGGTCGAGTGATAGTCAAGGCCGAGCTATGGTCTTAACGATCTTGTCTTGGCGACCCAGCCGAGTGATAGTCGATGGGATTTTCTACTCTGCCAAATTTAATGAAATTTCTTCTTGCCAAGAAATCTGAAAGCCCCTTTATTGGTGATAATGAGGGCGTGGCTCGTTAAAAAACTTGACTGGAAGGGCCAGGAAAAAGGTACCCACAAGTTGTGTACAAAAAACAATAATAAACAAAGATTAACTAAAATAAAACTTATCTACTGGTAGAAAGCCTTCAAGTTTTGAGAGTTCCAAGGTCTCGATAGAATCTTCCTGTTCGCACCGCATAGGATGTAAGAGCCATGTCTGGCTTGTTTGATCACTTGATAGGGTACTTCCCACACCTATCCGAGCTTTCCAGGGTGTTTCCCAGCCGCCTTGGCTTTTTGCAAGACGTACCCACCGACCTTTACGTCGCTCAGCTTTAATCTTCTGTTGTAGAACTTCGTTGCTTTTTGCCTAACGATTTTCGAACGAGCGGCTGCCCTATCCCTGTCTTCACTAAGGAGCACTAGTTATGCTCAGCAGGCTTCATTATTCTGCTCTTCTTCATAGCTCGACACCCTTTGGTTGTGCAACACCACTTCTACCGGAACTAGGGCTTCTGCCCCAAAGGTCATCCTAAACGGTGTTTCTCCTGTGGCTCCATTTGGTGTGGTTCTGTACGCCCACAACACCTTGTCCAGTTCTTCCACCTAAGTCTTTCATCCGTCTAGGCGCTTCTTGAGAGCACTCATTATCTTTTTGTTGGTGTTCTCCGCGAGACCGTTGCTTTGGGGGTGAGCTACTGAGGTCAACTGTAGCCTTATCTTTAGTCGGTCGCAGAAATCTCTAAACTTCTCGTTGTCGAACTGCCGACTGTTGTCTGTAACCAGCACCATGGGCATCCCGAAGCGGGTTAGTATATTTTTCTTTACGAAGTTCTCCACCTTCTGCTCGGTAATCGTAGCGACCGCTTCCGCTTCTACCCATTTGGTGAAGTATTCCACAGCTACTATTAGGAATTTCTTCTGTCCAGGACTGAGAAGGAAAGGCCCCAGTATATCCATCCCCCATTGAGCAAAAGGGATAGGATGATTCACGATTTTCATCCTCTCGGTCGGCTGATGAAACAGGCTCTATTTTTCTGGCAAGCCTCACATCGATCGACCTTCTCCTGGCAGTCTTTCCTCATTATCGGCCAGTATTGTCAAATCAGCCTATGCGCCAACATTCTGCCCCCTATATGGTTTCCACACATTCCTTCGTGGACTTCGGCCATTGCTCGTTCTGTTTCTTCTTCGCTCAAACATCACAGCAGTGGCCAATCATAAGATCGCTTGTATAGGGTGCCGTTAACAATCACATATTCGGTCGTCTTTATTCTCAATTTCTTAGCCTTCAAGGTTTCTTCCCGTTGTGTTTCCTCTAGGAGGTACCATCTGATTGGTTCCATCCAACTCAATCGACCGACATTTACGTCGAGAATTTCCTTGGCTTTCTGAATGCTAGGCTGGTCTAGTCGCTCGACCAGAACATTGTTTCTGGCATCTCGATCGGAAGCCATCTTGGAGAGCGCATCCGCCTTAGCATTTTGAGCCCGTTCTATTCTACTGACCGAATACTTCTCGAAATTATTTAACTCCTGTTTTACTAGCTCCAGGTACTTGATCATGCTGCTCCCCTTTGCTTCATACTGTCCCGTAACTTGACCGACCACTACTTGGCTATCACTATATACCTCCAAATGTTTTACCTCTATTTCGTTAGCCAATTAGAGGCCGACTATCAGAGCCTCGTATTCTGCCTCGTTATTGGAAGCCTTGAATTCTAGCCAAAGGGCGTATTCCACCTTCTCTTCCATATGCGGGCTGATCAATACCACTCCTGCTCCGCATCCTTTAGCGTTGGACGACCCGTCAACGAACAAGCTCCAGGTAGGGCATTGCTCACCCTGCGAGCTAGGTTGGCTCATTTCTGCAATAAAGTCTGCCAACACCTGTGCCTTAATCGTCGTCCGAGGCTTATATTGTATGTCGAACTCTCCTAGTTTTACTGCCCATTTTATCAGTTGACCCGAGGTTTCGGGCTTCTGAAGGCACTATCGGAGAGGTTGGTCGGTCCATACCTCGATGGTATGACTATGGAAATAAGGCCTTAGCTTTTGTGCTGCCGTGATCAAAGTGAGGGCCAGCTTTTCTATAGGCGTATACCACGTTTCTGGTCCGGTCAACACCTTGTTGACGTAGTAGATCGGAAATTGCTCCTTGCCATCTGATCGAACCAGGACCGCGCTGATCGCTCCCTCTGTGACCGCCAAATAGATAATCAGAATTTCCCCCTTAACGGGGCTCTGCAAAACAGGTGGGTTTGTTAGTTACTTCTTCAAGTGTTGGAAGGCTCTTTCGCACTCATCCGGCCATTGGAATTGAGTCAGATTCGCTTTCCTCAAGATTTTGAAGAATGGGAGGCACTTGTCCCCCAGCCTGGAGACAAATCTGCTTAGAGAGACTATCCATCCAGTTAATATCTGAACATCTTTCAAACATCGTGGTGGGGGCATTTGGATGATAGCTTCGATTTTTTCTGGATTAGCTTCAATCCCCCACTGAGTAATCATAAACCCCAGGAATTTTCCGGATGCCACTCCAAAGACGCATTTTTCCGGGTTCAACTTCATCTGAAATTTGTTAAGGGTCTGGAAGACCTCTATGAGATCCTCCACATGCCCCGCAGCCGTCTTACTTTGGAACACCATATCATCCACATAGGCCTCGACCGATCGGCCAATCTGTTTCTTAAAGACTTCCATGACGAGTCGCTGGTAGGTGGCTCCCGAATTCTTCAAGCCGAACGGCATTACTTGATAGCAATATGTGCCCTGGTCAGTTATAAAGGCAGTCTTTTTTTCGTCTTCGAGACTCATCTGAATTTGATGGTAGCCCGAGAAGCATCCAAGAAGCTTAAAAGTTCATGTCCGGAGGTGAAGTCTACTAACTGGTCAATCTTGGGCAAGAGAAAGTTGTCCTTTGGACATGCTTTATTCAGATCGGTGAAATCGATGCACATTCTCCACTTCCCGTTCTTCTTTTTCACTAAAACCACATTGACAAGCCATTCGGGGTACTTGACTTCTCGGATGAACCCGACTTCGAGTAATTTCTCTATTTCTTTCTCGATCACCTCCTGTCGCTCCTTGCAGTGTCATCTCTTCTTTTGTCTAACCGGTTTGTAATCTTGCCGGATTCCAAGGGAGTGCGATTCGACCGATCGAGAAATTCCAGGCATCTCGCTCGGCACCCAAGCGAAGACCGACCTGTTTTCTACCAAGCAGTCCGTGATTTCTTTAACCAAGTCCTTCTGAAGCTCGGAACCTAGATTTGTGAATTTGGAGCGATCGGCTTCGTCCAGTATGACCCGTTGCGTTTCTTCCACTGGGTTCATTCTCTCCATCTCCTCATCGGTTCTCACATCAAGAGAGCTCGTCAATACCACCGCCTCGTTTAATGTCTTTGTTTCTGCCAAATAGCATTCTCTAGCGATTCTTTGTTGACATCTAACAACACCGACCCCGCGGGGAGTTGGAAACTTCATCGCTTGATAATAGGTAGAAACAACTGCCCTGAGGGCGTTCTGAGTAGCCCGTCCAATTATTGCATTGTATGCCCCTTGAAACTTCACAACTAGGAATTCAACATCCTTCTCTATTTGGCACGGCTTTTGCCTGAACTTCACTTTTAAATGGACTCGGGCGAACGGGTAGGCTGATACTCCAATTACCCCTTTGATAGGGCCGTCAATAGGCAATAGTCGATCCTCTGGTATCTCCATCTTCCTGAAGGCATCATAATATAACAGGTCGACCGAGCTTCCCGTATCAATCATTACACGCTTCACCTCATTGCCATCCATGTTCAGGTTCACAACAAGCGCGTCGTCATGAGGACAACTTACACCGTCGAGGTCTGATTCGTCGAACGATATTATTCCATCGTTCTGCTTCTTTCTTTTGGCTGACAAGTCTTCGTCGACCTGCCTGGCATACCTCTTTCTCCCTTTAGCAGTGGATCTGCCCGCTGCATTGCCACCAAATATCATGTTAATGACCCTCACCGGTCGGTCATCTTGTTGCCCAGTATTCCTGTCGCCTCTTGCCCTGGATCGACCCCTCACTTCGCACCGATCGTCAGTATTCGCGTTGTTCCTCCTTCCATCATTTCTATCATTCTGCCTCCTAGGTTCTCGCCTGTTGTCGGCCAACCGACCTTATGCTCATTATCTCGATCGGCATTTTGTCCCTATTTCACAAATCGTCCCAGCCTTCCCTTCTAGATAAGGGATTCGATTTCTCTTTTTAAATACCAGCAATCCTCCGTGTCATGACCGATGTCTCTGTGGAAGCGGCAGTACAAATCCGGGTCCTTACTTTTGCAGGGACTCTGCAACTAGCCTGGTTCCCGGAGGGATTCCCCATCTGCTCTCGCGGCCGCCAGTACTTCTTCATATCGTTTGTTGAGCAGGGTGAACTCTTGTCGATATCCCTATCGATCGGCTGGTTTTCTCCAGCTCGACTGGCCTTTCTGTCGCTTATGTGAACCATTCGCTCTGTCATTTGACGAACGATCATCCGACCTACGCTTCGTATTTCTCAGCACTTCTTCGAGCTGAATGTATTTATCGGCCCTGTTTCTTATTTCCTGAATGGATCGGGGCTGATCGAGGGCTAACGACTTTTTGAACTCCTCATCCCTCGTGTTGTTCATGAGTGTTGCCAACATAGACGAGCACGTGAGGTCGGGGACCTCGACCGCTTCATTATTGAACCGAGTGATAAATTCCCGTAAGCTTTCATTCCTTCCCTGGGTCAATTCCATCACCTCCAAGGCTGTCTTTTGGGGCCGCTTTCTTGTGGCGAACTGGTTCAGGAATAATAACCTGAAATTTTCAAAGCATGTGATACAGCTCGGGGACAAGTTATTAAACCATCGTCGAGCTCCCTCTTGAAAGGCCATACAGAAAGCCTTACACTGAATGGCGTCCAAAACGCAATGTAGATTCATCATGGACTGGAAGTGCTGTAGGTAGTCCAGGGGGTCAGTCTTTCCAGTATATTTTTCGAGCGTCGGTATTTTGGTGCCGGGTGTCGGGAGGCTATCTAAGATTCCAGGAGTAAAGGAAGAGCTGTACTGGGCTGTTGGGCGATCTGGGCGGAAGCTCATGGCTGCATTAATCCGATCGTCTACGATTTTCTCTAGGGCTTCAGCAGGGTGGCGATCGGTTGTTATACTAGTCGGTCGTGCGGACGGCTGTTGTTGCACCGGTTGAGGTTGTAAAATCTGGCGAATCAACAGATCAGCCGCTTCCTCTATCTGTTTTCGAGTAAGAGTGCTGTGTACAGGCGCAAGAGGATCTACATCAGAGGGGTGTTGGAGATTCGGGCGCACGCTGGTTCCAACGTTATTTTCCAAGGTCGCGCTCTGTTCTTTTTGTTCTAGGTTTTGAGGTTGCGGTTGATCATCCGGGTTCGAAGACTGCATGCGGGAAGCATGGTGTGCCGGCAGCAGGGTGGCAAGTAACTGCAAACCCATCCGTTGCAACGCCAGAGCCGCGACAGCGGCTATATCAGGGTTTGTTGCCGCCGCCTGACTGATCTGCGTGTTTCTGGACATGGTGCCCTAAAGTCGGGCCCCATGGTGGGCGCCAATTGGTTTATCCAGGTTTTGACAAGGCTGCACGTTGCCGTTTGGATCCATGAAGTTGATTGATTTTTGCGAGAACTCCGGCTTGAAGGTTCCTGCAAAACAAGGAAGGCACGTCGGGGGTTGTTTCCCGATAAGCCCCTCCGACGCTCAAGTTAGTCTTTTGGTGAAGGTGGGATCGCTGTAAGCAGAGAAAACTAGGGTTATGATCATGCGTACCTCTGTTATGGTAGAATTATACCTTATATATGGAGTATTTGCTAGGTTTAAGTCTTTACGTATGCATGGGAGTCTCTCATCTGTGAATGGGCCATGGATTGTGGACTGGGTCTGGGCCCAGCGTAGCTGACCCGACCATAAGCTCCCTACTCCTCGAGTCTGAGCAAGAAGAAGGGTCGATGGAGTATGTAAGAGTCTTATAGCCCGTCTGCGATCTTATAGCTCGTCCGTGATCTTATAGCTCGTCCGTGATTTTTTAGCTCGTCCGTAAGACAGCTTGTAAAGTGGTCGATCGGTCGGGTGTCTCGATCGATGGGTATGCAGTATTGCATGACAGCTCGTATCAAGGGAGTTCAGACGAACGTCTTTGGTGAGCGCGTGAGGGTACTTTATTTAACCATTACCGACGACGTGTGCCCTCTGACACCTTTTCAAAATCTGAAACGTATCGTCCTTGTAACCGTTGTGCAGCTGTCATGTGCGTCCTTTAAACTGTCGCGCCGCTCCGAATTTTGAACAAACCCTAATTCATCTCGGCTTAGATTTTTCCACGTGTCTTTGCTTGGCTCGGATTTTCTCCATGTGTCGAGCTTTGATTGGGCGTTTCTTCTACCGGCCTTATATAAGTACTCAGAGTCGATGAGTTGTAGAGTTTTTTACCTTTGCTTTCGTTCTCCAGCTTACACTTTGCTTTCACTTGCTCTTTCTCGTTCACGGTTCCTGGAAATTTCTTTCACTCCATCGTCCGATTTCCCTACCTCAAATCACTAAATAGATACGTCCTTTTTCTTCGTCTCCTCCTCTAAAGTTTTCTTTTCAAAAGTTCTCTTCTTAGCAAGCATATCGACGGTCAGTTTTAGAAGTATGGTGGAAGGTATTGAAGAAATATCGACGAGAGAAAGGAAGGATGGGTTGATTGTGGAAGCGCCGCCGAGAAATGAATTGACGATGACCGTGGGGGAGTTAAATCGGTCAATACTTAGAAATAACATCCCCACGTCCTGGGGACCCCGACTGGCCCTGAGGAACGAGCGAATCCACAGTAACTTGAGTGAATATTTCGTTGTTTCCGATAGTTTTTTCTCGGTTGGTGGTATGAGGCTCCCGTACTCCCCGATTGTTGACGAGGTGTGCACTGCCTACCAGCTGATGCCGAGCCAAATTCCTGCGAACGGCTGGAGGTTCATCAACAGTTTGGCTTTGCTATGCCATCAATTCGACCGCCCTCCTTCAATTGACATCCTCCGCCATTTTTTGAGAATAAATCAGAGATCAAGCTCTGGGGTCAGGATCCCTCACCTACAGTATAGGGATGCCCGATATCACCCGGCTGGAACGACACGTCGAGCGTGTCTCTTAGTAGAGAGGAGTGGGAGGTGGTCGGTCACATAAAAGAGCTCGGCCGATACGACTTCGCTCGACTCGTCCAGGGATATTTGGGGGGGGACCTCGGCCGATTCCTTTCTAATCGACCCCCCGCCACAAATTAACGGGCTAGGAGAGGAGACCGCCCCGTCTGGTTGACTCCTCGTGGTTGAATTACTTGCTGTATTTTTTAGTATTGGTTTCGCTTTCTGACTTTGTTTTATTGTTGTGCAGCCATGGTGAGGGTAGAAGATTTTGCCGGGTCCTCTCCTCCCCCTAAATCCAAAAAGCAGGCCAAAGGGAAGGAGAAGAGGAAGGAGGCAAAGACTGGAGAAAGTGCCGCTCCGCCAGTGGTGCCAGGCCATCCTACCATGTTGCTGGCCCCTCCGCTCACCGAAGATCGTCCTGTCGTGTCGGCATCATTGCCGATCGTGCCAGCAAATGCGGGCTGAGCGGATTCGGAAGAGGAGGAGAAAGAGGTGGAGCCACCTCTTAAGAGGAAGAGGATTGCCCGACTCGCTGATCTGTCGTCCGGCCAGTCGAGTCGAGGCAGGAGAGAGGAGAGAAAAAGCAAAGGGAAGGGGCGAGTGACTAACACCGGACGGTGGGAGCCTGCGATCAGTTTGGCCAAAACTGTATCGATTGGGGACCTCGAGGTGTCCTGTTATATTGCTGAGAGGATCACTCCCCCTTGGACGAGAGGCTCATGGACAAGCTGGGTAATCAGGAGTTAGGGCCTCAACTCATTCGTAGCTGTGTGAGGAGTATGGTGATGTCCATCGCGATGTATCAACGTATGGAGAGTCTCGACAGCATTAATCAATCACTGGACCAGGACGCTCACGATCTCCTCGAGAAGGTGAAGGTTTTGGGGAGCGAGCTTTTGGAGACTAAGGAAGAGAGAGATGTCCTCCAGGCTCAACTCTCTTCCTTAGAGGAGGACAAGAAATCTTGGGAGGAGGTGAGGAGCATTCTGACGGCTCAACTTGCCACGGGGGAGGAGGAGAGGAGCCGACTGATTGCGGTGAATGACGAGCTGAAGAAGGCGGTGCAGACGAAGCAGGAACGTGGTAAGAAGTACCTCTAGGATTGTCATGCAGTGGTGGAGGGTAGAAATAGGACCGAGGATGTATTGAGAGGGTTGCAGTCCTCTATTAAGAAGCAGAGGGTCGAGGCGATAAAGCGGTGGAAAAAGCGATTCCTACATGGGGAGTACTTAGAGTTCGCCTGCGACTTGACCCTCATGGTCCTGAGGAGGTGTCATGAGGCTCACATTCCTGACGGTTCAGAGTGTCCTTCGTTTGAGGATTTTTCCGAGCCGCTGCTTCCCGCCGCTCTCGGCCTTTATTCGGAGGAAATGAGGGAGAGGGCCGAGGGAGAGCGGATCTTTGTTCCGGATGAGGAGCTAGATCTTAGCTTAGAAGAAGAGGAAATCTCTTCGCTGCCTTCTTCTCCTTATCCAGTTGTTGGTCCTTCCTCCGCCGACCCGGCTGCTCCTGCTGCTTGCCCTTCCTCTGCCGACCTGGTCGCTCCTGCTGCTGGCCCTTCCTCCCTTCCGGAAGGATCAGAGTGATTGTTTTCCTCTTTGTAAGGCTCATCTGGTCGGGCTTGTGACTAGAGCTTTAGTTTGAGAAATAGAAGCTCATTTTTCATTACCTTGTGTTAAATATTACTCCCTTCGAACAGCAGGTCGCGAATGAGCACACCCGGTGTACACCAATCGAGTGAATTAGGTCTAGCGATAACGGGCCGAACGATCTGAGATTTTGTCTTGGGATCTCGACCGAAAATTAGTCAAGGTCGATCGATGGTTCCAAGGATCATCTTGGCAACCTGGTCGATCTATAGTCGAGGCCAAGCTATGGTTCCAAGAATCTTATCTTGGCGACCCGACCGAGCGATGTCAAAGTCGATCGATGGTTCCAAGGATCTTGTCTTGGCGACCTGTCGAGGCTGAGCTATGGTCCTAAGGATCTTGTCTTGGTGACCCGGCCGAGCGATGTCAAAGTCGATCGATGGTTCCAAGGATCTTGTCTTGGCAACCTGGTCGATCTATAGTCGAGGTCGAGCTATGGTCCCAAG
>JANIHY010000006.1:23871379-23882023 GCA_027479065.1 Erythroxylum brevipes | reverse complement strand
ATTTTAAAAAATTAAAAGAAATTCATAACTTTATGAAAAATAGTCAGTCGATCATCTCATATTTTTATTTATTCAATCAAAGAAAATGATTTTTTTATCCTAAATTATTGGAATTTTCAAATTAATTTTTTTCTTTTTTTATTTAATCGTAGCTTAATTGCCCCATCTAATTTTCAATAAAAAGTAAGTTAAGGAGCTATCATTTTGATAATCCTCGTAGTTATCATTGTAATACGTAGTGGAAGCTTTATTATGTATTCTAGATCTATATAAAAGGATTAAAAACGAAGGTAATACGAAATACCTGAATTTCGATTCCATCTCTGATTTTGATGCAGATTTCGAGCTTCAAACGTCTCCGAATCTCTTGGAATCTTTAGTGGAAAGTGATCACCGACTCACAGGCTAGGCCTTTCTACAGTTTCCTCAAATCACGAGCTTCCTTAACGGGTCAGGAATCTTTATGCTCGTGAATGAACTCTTGAATAACTGCAGGAGACCTTAACCTCTATATAGTTTCTATATCGAGACTTGCCCATAACAAGGCCGATATGGATCCAGTCCACACTAATCGGGACCTATTTTCTATCCGGACTTCGACCCATTAATCTAGATTATTTATTAGGTCACTTTATTATCTTTATCTAGATCAAATGGTGTAACTTAACTAGTAATTTATTTAAAAACTAAAATTGCAATTAATGTTAGTCCAACTTTATGAGACATGGACAAAATTGTCCATAAGGATAAAAATGTCTTACAATCATAACTAATATGATTTAAATTAGCTTTATGTATCATAAATTATTTGCTAGTGTCCAAGGGTATTTAGATAATATTAGTTATAATAAACACGAGTATCTTCACTTCTATTGTCTTTCTTTCTTGAGATAACACTCTACCTCCGTATTGATTGCCAAGCCATTTATCACTCGCTTTTTCTACCTTTTCTCAACAATATATTGTGCTTCTTAACTTTTTTACGTAGGGGCATAAGGTAGAATTGGATTTTGCATTTCTATTCACAATTTTAGAATTTTTCTGAAATATTAACCTATTGCATAACCTGGCGTGGAGCAAGAACCTATTACATAAATTTGTTTTTTTCTTATGATTGATAGTTATGAATAAAGTAACAACTTTAGATAAGCTTTCTTAATCTCACTAACAGGTATTACGTATGTAAGGAAAATTCAGAATCACTTATGCACTTCTTCAAGTGCATATTTACCTTTGCCATCTGGAGAGAAGCATTGGACTTATGTCATCTGAATAAGTACAACCTTGACTACTTGGAGTTCGGCTACAGAAGGAGAAAGACTTCTCCAAAAGTGACAGGGAGGTATGTGTTAGTGATGCAGTCTAAGTAACGTATAAACGAGCTTCAGAAAACTCAAGAACAGTTGAGAAAACTCTCGAACTAGGATTTTTATTAATTCCAAGATAGCAAATAACATTAATGAAAGTTATTTAAATAGTTCGAAAGAAAATAACTAAAACGTGGATCCACTTATGAGTTTATAAGTCAACTTTTTAAGTTTGAAAATATAAAATGCAATCTTCAATTCTTCGGTCCACCTCGCTTGAGTTTTTGGTTGTCGGCCTAAGTGAGATAGTTTTCTATGATACGTTATACGTCAGTTAGTTTCAATTAATATCCGATACACCATGGTCGTCAGTTACCTTTGTTTGTAAGGTGCCTGTTCTAGGGCTCATCTCCTCTTTGTTGTCTTTGTGTATTGTAACTTGTTTTTGCCCTTTTCTAGGGATTTCAATTTTTGTAAAGTTTTCAAGGAAAAAAAAATTGTGAGGCCTTTAAAATTTATAAATATCTTTTCTTTTCTGAAAAATAACAGTACATATAGAAACCCAATAGCTACTTTGATTTTACAACTGATGAAGAGGCCTGGAGAAAGGTATTTCTCTCCAGCTAACACCCATGTTGACGCCAAAAGGCAAGTGCAGGATTGTCTTGATACACTTTCATTTTTTGTCTGAAGTACTTCCAATTCTGACACAAAGAAGCAAAGAAAATATTTTTCCTGAAGCTTAACTTCCATCAGCAAGCTGACTGCATGGGACGATGACAGGTTGAGTTCTATAATCTCCAAATTTCTCTAAAGTTCTGTTAACCTTATTATACTCGCCACTAACCTTTGAAAAAGGCTAGACAAGTGTGAGAATTGAGGTCACTTGGAAGGTTTTAACTTCTGAAGCATCACCCAGTGATCTCATATCCACAACTATTTCGAGGGACGGCAAAAGAACACTGTCGACAACTACAATTCACTAGGGCAAAAAGCTGACTTTCAAATTTGGTTGGTTCAATAATTACAAATAATGAGGGCCTATAAATTCATAGAAATTCAATTTA
The DNA here is from genome assembly GCA_027479065.1 of Erythroxylum brevipes. Lineage (NCBI taxonomy): Eukaryota > Viridiplantae > Streptophyta > Magnoliopsida > Malpighiales > Erythroxylaceae > Erythroxylum > Erythroxylum brevipes. The sequence goes on along the minus strand of JANIHY010000006.1, from coordinate 23,879,649 downwards.
AAATGTGACCAATAACATACTAGAAGACGCAAACAATGCCTTCATATGGAGAAAACAAGAACAAATCTTTGGCTGATACCATCAAGGGAGTAATATAGCAGAAACAACAAATTAGTGCGACCAAACAAAATTACGCAGAATCTGAAATTAAACAAGGCCGGCCATTTCATACCAACTACGGCAGTAGCAGCCACTAAACATAACAAGAATCACAATAAGCTGCGACGTTCCGTGTCTATACATGAAACTTTCGAGAAAGGAGAAATAAAAAGGTCAGCCATTTATGCGGAGAAACCGGAGCTGGCACGTGGAATAAATAGCACCTGCTATGACCTTTTGCAATCATAATTAATGTTTGGTCTTATCTATTTGTTTAAACAACTAGCAAGGAATGGATTTGAGCATCTTACTGATATTGATTCTCTTAAGCTTGGTTGTGTTTGCAGCTCTTTTCTTTCTTCAATCATGGACTTCACCGAAAACAATGGATAAAATTCCTGGTAGCTTAGGTTGGCCTATAGTAGGTGAAAGCTTCTCATTCCTGTCAGATTTTGCGAGCCCATCTGGCATAGCTGGCTTCATGAAGAAGAGGCAGCACAGGTAACCATTGATTTGCAACATTTGTTGTGATGCTCTATATTGTGCATACAAAGGCTATTTAATCTTTGTATGCATACTCTTAGGTACGGAAAGGTGTTCAAGACATTTGTCCTGGGAAGGTTCACCGTCTTCATGACAGGAAGAGAAGCTAGCAAAATCTTGCTAACAGGAAAAGATGGAATTGTGAGCTTGAACCTTTTTTATACTGGGAGGCAAGTGTTAGGCCCAAACAGTTTACTCCACACAACTGGAGAAGCACACAAGAAGGTTCGGAGACTAATTGCAGAACCCTTGTCAGTGGATGGCCTGAAAAAGTACTTCCATTTCATTAATAATCAAGCAATCCGAACATTAGACAATTGGCTTGGCCGAACAGTTTTTGTTCTTGAAGAAGCTTCTACAGTTAGGCCCTTACGTGTTTTTCATCTATATTTGTTGTATTTTATTCCTTTAGGATATCACATTAAGCGGTCATATTTCTGCAGTTCACCCTGAAAGTGATAGGGAACATGATAATGAGTTTAGAACCCGAAGGAGAAGAGCAGGAAAAGTTCAGATCCAATTTCAAACTCATTTCTTCCTCTTTTGCATCCGTGCCACTCAAAATCCCTGGGACAGCTTTCTACGATGGTATTAAGGTATCACTCATAACATGTACCTCAAACTCGTCAATTGAAAAATATAATGTCGGCGTTGTTTAAGATAGAACTGTTTGTTAAAATGCGAAGAAACAAGCTTATTTGAAATTCAAGTAATGCACATTGTTTCTTGGTCAGGCTCGAGACAGAATGTACTCTATGCTGGACTCGATAATTTCCAGAAGAAGAAGTGGGCAAAGCTTCCAACAAGATTTCTTAGAATCGCTGATAATGAAACATAGCACAGAAGGCGATGGAGAGAATACTGACGAGAAATTGACAGACAGTCAATTGAAGGATAATATCCTAACTTTGTTAATTGCAGGTCATGATACTACCTGTGCTACTCTAACATGGGTCATCAAGTTCCTAGAAGAGAATGAGAATCCCAATGTACTGGAACAACTCAGGGTAATGTTATATCCATAAACCAAAGAGCAAACTGTAACTGGTTTCCTCGTCCCACTTCTATCCGAATCTTACACGTTTTAGGTTGCAGGAGGAACACGCGCAGATACAATCGAAGAGAACAGATGGCGAAACAAACCTCACGTGGTCTGAAGTTAATAGCATGCATTTCACAAACAAAGTGAGATACAAATTAAAAAAACTATCTATTTGGTTTGACGTCAGCGTATTGTTTTCACTGTTGTTTTCGATGAGGTTCAGGTAATCAATGAAACTCTTCGGCAATCCCCAGTACTCCCATGGCTCTCAAGAAAAGCTGTCCAGGATTTTGAGATTGATGGTATGAGATAAACAAAAAAATCATCATTCATCACTATTTGACACGTCTTTTAGAAACATGCATAATGTTATGCTGGTAACTATTGATATTGCAGGATACAAAATCAAGAAAGGCTGGTCGATTAACTTGGATGTTGGTTCGATTCACCATGACCCAGAAATCTTTTCTCAGCCACAAAAGTTTGACCCTTCCAGATTTGATGTAACTTGAGCACTTCCTACTGCACCACCGTAGCAGCCATCTTATTTTATCTAATGGAAAGTATTATCTTTACAATCAATTTTCAGGCACCGGTAAAGCCATTCACCTTTCTTGGATTTGGTAGCGGACCGCGCATGTGCCCCGGGATGAACCTGGCCAGAATTGAAATCTGTGTGTTCGTCCATCATCTAGTCACCAGATACAAGTAAGTTCAAATTATAATTAAAAAAAATAAAAAACAAAATAAGACCCTGGATGATTTTCCTTCCCGCATACTGAATAATTATCCTTTCTCTAGTCTTTGTCAAGTAGAAAACAAAGTTCACCTGACATTCATCCTTGTATAACAGGTGGAGAGCCCCGGAGAAAGATGAGTCTGTCCAGCCAACTCTAGTGCAAATGCCAAGAAACAAGTACCCTATTGTAGTTGACCAACTTTAAGAAGTTTCTATGTCCCAAGATCATCAGCCATGCACTGAGGATAGAGAGTTGAATTATCATTACCATATGATTTAAGTAAAGATGCTTCCGTGTGATTGTAACACGGGTCTTAAGAAGAATTTAGATATTAAATAATAAATAGTACAAAAATAAATATTAAAATATGTAGTAATTAAAATAAATTGAAATATATGGGTATTCATTTTCCTATTTCCTGTATCGAAAAACAAATTTAAGCATCCAAATATCTTTAAAATATTAAGCATAATATCTGTAAATATAATTAATAAGTTTTTATACTGTAAGTCTTGTTTCAACTTGTAATAATTGTTTCCTTTCAATCTTAATTGAGCCATGATCTTTTTCTATCAGTTTAATCAATTCAATAAATTGGTATCAAAGCCTAATTAGAATGTATTTATCTATTTATTATCATATGCTCATTGATTGTCACTGTAATTGAATCCTTTTTATCAAAAAGTAATGACAACTAAAATTAAGATTGAGAAGTTAAATGAAAATGAAGCAAAGATAGAATCTATAAAGGGATGCCAATTATGACACTAGTTCTTAACCAAGGAGGGGAAAGATGTATCCATTTCTGTGATTTGTTCTCTAAGTGATCAATTTCTTTGTGTTTAATGTTCCATTCACTTGTGTAAACAAGGACTCATTGTAATGATGCCTTTGGTTGAGACTATTAGTGAAATTTTTAATTTTCAAAAGAGAATTTCATATACCTTTAACTGATGAAGTTTTGTTAGGCATATAGGAGGAAAAAATAGCAAAATAGATGTGAGATCATCCTATAAATCTATGCAAAGTCAAGTCACCTATAATGAGATTTTTTTTAAGAAAAAAATGTTATGCTTTTTAAATATCAAAATTCACTTTGGTGATTGAGCACATCAGTAAGATAGTTGCCTTATTATCTTAACTAAAATGGTTAGACCATAGAATTGAGACACATGAATTTGTTATATTTTTATTTAAAAGTCTACATGATTTGTTTGTTCAACTTAACTAATAATCTTTTTTCAAATTACATAGTCTTTAATGATGTTGTAATTGTAATTTTTTAGGAAGACTTTGGTTGACCACTCATCTTTGACTTAACATGGTCTTTAATATAGGTGTAGCCCTTAATGTGTCTTATTTCTTAAAGTTTTAGAAAAATCTGTAACCTTAGTTATGGGTGTGTTTTAGATTGTGCTTAATTTTATAAAGTTATAAGAGGATCTACGGTCTCAGCCACCGGTGTGTCCCAAGTCGTGTCTAATTTTGTAAGTTGAAGATCCACCTTAAAACGTGATTTTACCCTAAATCGTGCCCACTGAAACCTTAGTTGCTTTCTTTTTTAGCATCTATGGGCATGTTTCTTTCTTTAAGAACAACTTTTGATCTATTTTTTATCTAAAGATCGTTAGAACTTCTTATATTTGCTCTTTACTAAAGTTTGAACTTATCAAAGAATTCTTTCTTTGTGATGTTCAAACACTTAATAAGTTTATTTTTTGATTATTTATCATCTACAAGTCCTTTTTTATATATCTATTTTTTTCTTTTTAAGGTTTGATTTAAACTTGTTCGTTAGTTTTTAAAGTTTGTTCCTAGATAAGTTTGCATCAATTAGTATCAGAGTTTGACTGTAAATCAAGTATAGTTATCCTTTTATTTTTAGTATTATTTTAATTCCAATTTATAATTTTTCTAAAAAAATTTTTCTTTGTTACTTCTTGTTTGTTCCTCCACTTGTTCTTTTGTCTCTAAAGCTTCATCTAAACAATCCAAAAAATAAATTTCTATCATCTTCTTACTTTTAGGTTTTGTCTATCTTACTTTTATGTTAAAATCTCTTCTTTGTTTAATTCCTTTGCTTTTTATCATTCATACAAATTATTTGTATGATTGTGAAAAGAAAAAAGAAAAGAAAAAAAAAAAAAACGAACAGAACGAACAAAAGAAAGTAACGTAGGAATGGTTTTCTTAAGAAAAATCATTCCTAAATATAGTTTGAACTTCTTATTGATCTTCGCTAGTTTTACTCGACTTTTTTGCTTCTTACTCAACCCTTGATTTATATTCTTTCCATAATGATTAATTCCTTAGGTTTTGGACCTTACGAGGTTGAATTATTGTTTGAGTTTGTTTAGTTCTTGTAGATTTATAATTAAGGACTAACCTTAATGCGGAAATACTGAATCGATTTGCTGATTGCTAATCTTCGTTTTACGGTTGGCTACTAGAGTCACCGATTAATCCATACCTCAAACTCTAATCTTTAATGGTGTGATTCTCGTGAAAAAAAAAACGAAGTAGAATGAAAAGAGTTTCAGAATAAAAGGAGTTTTGCTCTTGAAAATTATTTAAATGTAATAGTCATGTCCTCCTTTTATATGAGGACCGTAGCACCCCCTTACCATAGGGTACACATCGGGATGCCCGAAGGTCATTCCGGTACATATCCTACGATAAGAGTGAGCTACGAGCAACTACTACTTTACCTCACATGGCATCACTCATAAAGTATTAATATTGAAAATCACTAATTTTTTTGAACCATAAACTTTTTCATTTTATATCACCAAAACGGTCATAACATATTTGTCTATTTTTCATTGTTAGTACAAACTCCAAAGGAAATCTAGTACAACATGTCTAACTAAGTCATCCCCAAAAGATCCTAGCTGACCGACCTGTGTTCCATGACTTCTCTTGCCAACACGATCTACACGGCAGGAAAAGTCTCTCTCTGGAGCTAGGAGTCTATTCTCTCGATCCTGAAAAATAAATTTGCAATTTTGGGTGAGTTTGCGAACTTAGTGAGGAACCATCATCGATGGTTCACCCAATTCATGTATTGTCAAGTATAACACAATTATCAAGTAATAATTCATTCAAGCAGACACATAATAATTTATATGGTACCAAGGCGATTTGTCTTTCATATAATCAAACATTCAATCAAGTGCATATGTAATGCGTATCTGACCCTTGTTCCAATTTATTTCGTTGTTGTGACCGAGCGCCTATACTGTCCTAATAAGGGCGCATTATTCGTTGAGCCTGGGGCTCTGGATCACTGTGGGCTCAAGGCCCAATTACGTTAAGCTTTAAGCTCTCGGTGGCCGCTCCGGTCACAACTGCCAATTACTGAACATGCATTATGCATGGAATGCATATGGCAACACCAATCAAAGCTCATAGCACATTCGGTTCCAATTTATCACATTCACACACATAGTCACAACAAATCACGTTACATTTCACATATAACACTTCTATATCAAAAACTTCCAATACTTCGGACACCTTCGGTTCGGAACCAGGTACAAATAACACAAAGCCCACCATTATTCTCTACAATGTCATAAGTGCAAAAATATAAACAATTAAAAATCGAGAAACCATCTAGGTTACTCACCAAATAACTTCTGAGCTAAGGCCGAGAAGTCTCGGCAACGTCAGTGGGGCGACGTTCCAACTGTGCCTCTATAACAATCATAATAGTCATACATTACCAATTGCACAATCAGAAATATTAAATAATGCACATTTAGCAATTTAGATATGTACAATGCATATTCGTGACATTCCCGGCACTAATGTACAAATTCCCGACACTACCATTTCTTTTAAACATTAGAAACTTATTGCCACTAAAATGACTCAATTCGGACTTCCTTAGGTCCAATTATTAAGGAAACATGGATCGGAAAAATCCTTACCCGATCCTCACACTTAGACCTAACGTAACCCCGTCAATTTCTTCTCTAAATATTCCCGAATTCACAAATAAATGAAATTAAATCTTTTACGAATCCGATGCCTCGAGAATCAGGTCAATCGGACGTCGGATAGAAAAGTTATTTCCAAAACATGTTCGGGTCAACACATTAAGAAACTTCCCTCAAGAAAAATGAACATCTTATGGGCTAAATTGAAAACCGACCTCTTCATAAAAATTGTAGATCTATGTCTCTATTTTACTTAGGAAAAAGAATCAGCTCGATCCGAGCTCTCTAGCTCAAGATATCTCCAAATTACTAAAACATGTTCAGACTATTCCCACTGGTCCACTCACTTAAATCCGACCACCTCCATTTTGTTAAATCTCAAAAATCCTAAATCTGGTGTAGGAAGGTAGAAAAATCTCTTAGGAAACCATCACTTCAAAAATCAAGTCATTTGGAGGTCGGATGGAAAAGTTATGCACAAAAGATTGGACAGAGATTGGAGGGCGAGCCAGGCTACACGTTCTCCAGGCGAGCTCGGCAAGCGGACGGGCGTGCGCCTCGCTCGCCCAGCCTGCATGGGCGAGGGCCGCTCGCCCACGTGGGTAGGCTCGAGCGTTGCTCGCCAGCATGGGCGAGCGTTGCTCGTCCGTCTGGGTGAGCTATGCTACTTTTATACTTTTTTTTTAAAACCAAATTTTCTTTCAATAGCTCGATCTTTTCACACAAATGTTCGAATCGGTCTCGTTGGAAAGGTCTCGGAAAATCCTACAAGTTTTATGAAGAACTTGAAATTTAATAACACCTCTAAGGATGTTAAAAATTAGATCAAATCTACTGCCCTCTCAATGACCATACAAACCAGTAATCTATTACTTCAAAAATCATAACTTTCAATCCCCTTTGCCAAAAATTCCAAACTTTATATCAATCAAAAGAGAAAAACAAATGTTAAAACTTTCAAGAACAACTTAGAAGCCAACTCCATCTCTAGCCAAATTAAAATCTCAACAAAACTTCTGCCTACACAAATTTAGTCACAATTTTAACCCAATCTTACAAAATTCATAACTTTCAAACCCATTGTCAAACAATTGCATACCATATATCAATAAAAAGCTCAGACAATCAACTACAACTCTCAAGAAGAATGTCGCGCTCAATTCTATCTCTAAAAAGGTCGCATCCTCAAATGAGTGTGGCTGACCTGTTTAACCTTATGAAATCAGCCTAACGACTAAACCATAACACAACTTCACAAATTTATATCTTTCAATCCTTATACCCAAAATTTACATAAAATATCTCATTAGAAAACTATAAAAATCCTATACAACTTTCAGTAATACCAATTTCTTATAATCGGTCTCATGTAGCCTAGAAAAATTATCAAAGATGTAGGTCATCAAGATGGAACCAAGGTTCGGGTACTGTACATCCAGCATATAAATTTCAAACTTCCAAGCTGATTTCAAAGCTCTTCCAGCCATAATTGGGCAGAACTTCCTTCATAGGAATTCTAGCCTTACCTCTCAAGTTTAAATTAAAGCAAACCCCAACTCAATATCATAATCACTTCAAACGTTATAAGCAAATCACTGAAACATATACAAATTCCATTTTTCAGATTCCATACTAAATCCTACTTCTTTCATGAAACCATCAATACCACATCACTAAACATCCCATTTAGCCAAGAGATCAGCCATAACTCATCAAGAAAAATACTTGAATAATAAAGCACAATTTGGGCAGTACACATCATACACAATTTTCTAACTTTAATTCGACTCATCTAACATTATATACTTCATTAAAAGCACTAAAATCCCATTCTTTCACTTCCATACCATTTTCCCTCACACAAGCATACACCTATACCCATACAATTAATACACAAGTTTCATG
>JANIHY010000006.1:23798937-23822622 GCA_027479065.1 Erythroxylum brevipes | reverse complement strand
TTACTTGTCGACGAGGTGCACTTGCCTCTAATTGGTTTAGATAAAATTTAATTGTTTTGTTTAGACCGCAACAATAAGCGTAACTTACACATATGCTCCTCAGATTAAGGATCAAGTACTACCGTCTGCTATTACATAACTAAAATGCATGTAACTTGTGTATTTCAAAATTCCCATGTAAGATCTCAATGCTGGCTCTCTGATACAAAACAATGTTGGGCACCGTTTTCGGAACCCAACTCTTAAACGAAACCATATGACGTGAGCGTACTTCAATGAAGTCTCCTTAACCATCATCGATTTTTTTCTTGCTCTGATACCATAATATATTAGACCTCGTTTTTAGAGCCCAACATTCATAAACCATTCATAAACGTGAGTGCATAACCTTTAGAGTTATTTTAATGGAATCTTTTTAGCTATCATCAGTTTCCTCTCATTCTCATAACATCTCAACCCAACACAATTGAATTCTTTAAAAAATTTGAAGCTCCAAATCTCTAGTTTAATTTGAAGAAAGAATCATCTCAATCAGAGCTCTATAGATCAAGATATGCTTAAAAATCCAAAGTGTGTACATACCTCAATCATGGCCTCCCAATTGACTCCTCACTTTCTCTCAATCAAAATTTCTCGAAACAACTTTAAAAGATCCTAATTTTCATATGGAAATAGATACATGTGTTAGGAAGCTATTTCTTCAAGAATCGCTTCAATCGGAGGTCAAACGAAGAAGTTATGGCTAAACGAATCCAATGTGTTCATGTCCTTACCCATTTTGCACATGCTTTGGCCTAATTGCCATAACTCTCACTACCGGTGTCGGATTGACTTCGTTTTTGAACGGTTTGAAAGAAGACTTCTAGATCTACAACTTTTGTAAGACGCCAAAATGAAAATCTTTCATTTGGAAGGTCAAAACATACGGCCCGTGTGATTTTACACGGGTAAGCCTTGTAACCTTCGGGTGAAAATGTGCTCCTGTGTCAGAAACACACGACCCGTGTAACCTTCAGGTAACATGAAATGTTCACCCTCCAAAACCCCTCCAAGGGATCCTAAACCCATCCTAACATTCCCTTTTCTCATAATCTTCCCAAATTCAACTCTTTCTAGTTCGATATCACTTCATATACTCTAATTGTTCAGGATACACGTCCTTTACGACATCCTAACTTGTAATGATCATAACTCTCAACTCTGATATCCAAAAATCACATACTTTATACCGTTGGAAATATAAGAAGACAAGCTAAAACTTTTATGATGATAACTTTTTCTAATTCATCTTAGATTAATACATAATTTCTCCTGAAGTTAGAATATACATTTTACCCTCATGAAAAACTTGAGAATTATCCCAAATTCGCTTCCTCTATTGCAATATCATTCCTAACGATTTCAACCATCAATTGGAATTCGTCAAACTCTTAAACACAATTCATTTGACTCTTCATATTGAACTACCCCTCATCATTCATGATTCCCATCCTTCTTCTCCATAACATCTCACTTATGTGAATATATGTACATATATACTAACCATTCATGCTCAATATTCATCATCATCCATATACAAATTCACATTTCATGTCCATACACAAATCTATATTTCATTAATATCATAAATTAAGAGTTTTACAAACTTTAATGACATTCCAAGCCATATTACATTAATATTCCAAAATCCCTAAATTACACAAGATACTTGAAAGATAATTTCTCAAAATGCAATTACAACTTTGTTTACATAAATCACTCCAAAACAAAACAAAACATGCAAATTCAGATTTATTTCTTGAGTCACTTTCACTTGATCTCTTGTTCATCACCTAAATATGGGAAAGAGAGTAGGGGTGAGCTTTATAGCTGGTGGATAACATGCTTGTAATGGAAAAATAAGCAAAACTATTCAAAAGTTCATTGTCATAGAAAATTCTTGTTGAAATCCATAAAACACTTGTTTTTCAAAATCTCATCATGTAGTCACATTTACAAACTAAAAAACATGAATGCATCAACTTGTTCATATATCCTAACACATAAGCACATTAGAATGGTTTGGGTAGATCCATAAACATGACGCACTACATATTTCCATATCGTGGTCCTGTGTAGTTGTGAATTCTTGAGGGAGTCCTTGAGGGAGTTCCGTGCCACTAACAGACAGACGGGAGAAGCCTTTTGTTGGTCAACGTGTACGTGACGGTTCTTGTGGGACTACCACAAACCCACATAACATGTATTTCAAACTTGTTGCCCAAAATGACACTTTTCGAGACTTGATTTTTCATAAACATGTGGTATTTCGAAAACAATTTCCAAAAACATGATTTCATAATCATGTAATCATTTCAAAGAAATCATTTTCATAAATCCTCACACAGTTCACATATCAAACATATATCAATTCCGCAATTCATTCAAGACACAATTAATGCAACACTTATACAATTTAAATCATTTAATTTCCTTGATTTAAAGAAAACAAAAGTGGCTTATTTACTCTATTATAAACATAAAACCCACCTTATTTCCTTGCTCATAATCTTGCTCAAAGATGTCCTCTTCCCTTGTTCCTCTTTCTTTCCTCGATTTCCTTTAACATAAGCCAAAATAAATATCATATTACTGTTATATTTTACGCTTGAATATAACTTAATAATGCTTATTCTAATTTATAAAAGAAATTTTCTTTTAATATTACATTTTAAATGTTAAAATTTGTTTGAAAAGCTTCTAATTTTGATGCAAAAATAACTTATAAAGTAATCACTTTATAGGCCCTCAAAAAACAAAAAACAAAAAAATCACTTTATAGTAAGCCAACGTCATTTCTACCAACAGCTACAAAAAGATGTTCTCTACCAATAGTCAACTTCTCTAAAATCGCACAAGAAAAAGATTGAGGGAAACTTGTAGTCCTAAGCTCTTAATAACAACAAAAAACAAGATTTGTATGCTATTAGAAAAAGCAACTCCAAATATATGGGACAGTTTAAACACATGGAATTTATTTCCACTGTAATCTTCCTCAAATAAAGTATTTTCTATATTAGTCCACGAATATTTTTAATAATTTTAATTAATATTATAAAATTAAGTATATTATTTACTCTAATTTTTATTTTTAATTTGGTTGGTTTCCTAAATAATAAAAGAGTGGGTCCATCCCGTGTGACAACTCTCCTGCCTTGACGCGTTGAACGTCAGGCCGTGTACGTTGGGACAGTCAGCCTCGAAGTCTTGAAATTTGGTTTCCTGCTGAGGTTCGATTGTATTGTGTTCGGTATTCTTGTTTGTGTGACAGGATCAAAAATGGACGACGTGAAAGACAAATTAAAGGGTTTTATGAAAAAGATGAATACCCAGTTGTCTTCTTCTTCGTCTGCTAAATTCAAGGGCCAAGGTCGAGTCTTGGGTGGTGCTGATTCTTCTTCATCCTCATCATCTTCGGCACCTGTTAATCCGATTCTTGCTCGTTATTCTCAGCCCGCTAATACGCGACCGAATTCGAACACCTTCACATCTGCTTCGCTTAATTCCTCGTCAAATTCCAAGCCTTTGCCGCAGAAAAGTCTCAGTTCCGATCAAAGCAGGCCCATTACTGTCGACAACTCGATTACACAGAATAAACCCTCTGATGGGTTCGACCCTTTTAACTCTTTGATCACCTCTGGGAAAAGATCTCAGAATGGGTATTCGTTGAATGTTTATGAATGCCCAGTTTGCAAGCGGGCGTTTGGATCAGAAGAAGAGGTCTCTGAACATGTTGAAAGTTGTCTCAATGATAACAGGAAGAGCAGTTCAAGTGAAAAAGGTGTTGCTTTTGAGGGTAACGTCGTTGAAGAGATTTCTACAATTGAATTGGAGACTCGTGTTGGGACTTACCTCTCGGGGAAGCCACCGGAGGGATCTGTGGAGGTTATGCTTCGGCTTTTGAGAAATATTGTTAAGGAGCCTGAAAATGCAAAGTTCAGGAGAATCAGAATGGCAAATCCTAAGATTAAAGAGGTCGTGGCTGAGGTTGCTGGAGGTGTCGAGTTGTTGGAATTTGTTGGGTTTGAATTGAAGGAGGAAAATGCAGAAATGTGGGCAATTATGGAGGGAGCTGAGGAAAAGAGTAGTATGATTAATAAGGTGATAAGTTTGTTAGAGCATAGAAAGGTAGAGGAATCATCAAAGACAGAAGAAAGTAAGATGTCCAATGCTTCATCAGAGAGAAAAGAACAAATTGAAACAAAGACGATCGACAGGCAGGTAGGTTGATTCTTTGGTAATGTTTGATGAAGAAAACATGATGATATTGTTACTCTCTCTCTCTTACCATATTTTAACTTGCATTGTTTGATTCTTTGAGTATTTTGTGTATGATTTATGCCAAACTTAGGTTACTTGAACTTGAAAGCAATATAATGCTTATTCATCACATCTTGCTCCTACTGATACCAATTTAGCCTCAATCTCTTGTCATTATGAGAAATGAGAAGCAATTCGTTGACAGATTTCAGGTCTGGAGATTGGTATTACTTAGTGTCTGATTTATAAATCTCGGAGTTGTATGGGGTTTAATGTGAAATGCGTTTGTCAAACATGATGTAAAAAGAGGGTAGGTTAGGGATGTATTTGCTTGACATTATATCATTTTTCACATTACAAAAGTGATTCAAAGTGAAGTATTTGATGTCAAAACCTAAAGACAGAAGTTCCGCAATCAATATTGGAGCTCTTAAGATGGACACGAAGTAGTTTGCACATAATTTCCTCCATTCAAAACTATGAAGGAATTGTTGGACTCCTAGTTTGGAAATTCAAGTCTATGGAACTTGGAACTCAGGTTTTGCATGCAGTTAGTTACTTTTAGGCTTTGATATAGAATCTGACATTTCTTATGCAATTTCAAAGAAGTAGGACGTAATTACTTTTTTAATCAAACTGATGATCTAAAGAAGATGAATAAAAATGAAGAGAGAAAGTTATGGATGTTCATTCTTATTATTTTTATGATGCATGGACACTATCACTTTCTTGTTGCCCCTATATCGAATTTGGCTGCTCCTTGTTAATTCCTAACGTGACTAGTTATGTCAATCATTTTGAGCCAATCAATATTACCATTTGATAACAAGTTAAAAAAAGAATATAGTTTAAAGAAATATCCGAAAGAGATCAGATTCTGAATACCTGTCGTTTTAAAGTCTTTTAACATATTTGAAACATGTATGGCATGTTTGGATATCAAATTTAATAATTGTCGCAAAATGTTAACAATCCACCCTCTCCCCAGCCCATCAAAACTTATACTCGTAGAAACAAATTAGGAAAAGGGGGAGTGACTGTCATGTAGGCAAGTTTGTTGGAAGGTACTTGTGGAGGGAGAATTAGGGAGGGGAATATAGCTGTCAAGTGAGAATAGACTAACAACGATTACTATCACATTGTTAGGAAAAGTTGGCCTGGTTTGTCCAGGAGGGGGAGCTTGCTCCAGTTGTTATTATCTACAATACTATCAATATACTATCAGCAATACAATCTCAATCGAGATTCTTAACAAAGTACCTAACAAACACACATTTAATAGCTCGTGGGTCAAGTTTGCTTCTATTTCGTTGATTGTTGTGTACGAAAACAGTACACCTAAAGACTTTAGGAGGAAGAGAATTAAGGAGCTTAATATGAGGAAATTATTCCAGGAAAACACCTAATGGAGTTCGGAATTTACAAGTTTTTGAAGGAAGACGATTTATCAAGTATAAGGCAGATAGAATGGCTTCTCCCTAATAGGAATTTGGAACAAAGTTGGTAAACATCATAGATCGGGCTAAATCTAAAAGATGACAATTCTTTCTCTACGCTATCTCATTTTGTTGTGGGGCATAAGTACAAGAGCTCTGATGAATGATCACATTCCCACATAGATATTGAATAAAATCAGTTGAAAAATATGCTCTCCCATTGTCTGTACGCACTACTTGAATAGAGGTTTGGAATACATTTTGGATGAGTTTGTGGAATTGTTTGAAGATTTGATAGGCTTCAGATTTGTCTTTCATTAGATATACCCAACATACCCTTGTATGATCATCAATGAAACTGATTAACCAACGAGTACTTGTTAGACTTGTAACTCTAGCGGGACCCCCGATATCACTATGAATTAATTGTAAAGGTTTTGAGGGTATGTATGAGTTTGTGGGATAAGTATTTTTGCTTTGTTTTGCAAGGACACATTGCTCACAATATAAAGAAATATGCTCTTTATTGATGAAAAGTTTTGGATATAAGATTTTCAAATATGGGAAATTGGGATGACCAAGGCATTGATGCCATAACATAACATCAAAATTTGACATAACTGAAAGAGAAATCCTATGTGGTGATTTGGATTCAATAGGAGTACTTTTTCTTGAGAAGTAGTAAAGTCCATCTTTCTCCTCAGCTCTACCAATCATCTTCCCCGAACACCAGTCCTAAAATTCACAATGAGATGAAAAGAACGTCACAATACAGTCCATGTTCTTGGTTAATTGACTGACATATAGTAGATTATAAGTTAACTTAGGCACATAGAGAACAGTACTTAATGTCAATTTTGGCAAACAAACTCTCCCTTGACCAAGAACTGGTGACCCTTTTCCATTCGCGACCAAGACATTAATTTTCTGGTTACATGACTCATATTTTTCAAAGACATTCAAAGACCAAGTCATGTGGTCTGATGAACCTGTGTCCACAATCCAGAGATTTTGACTTAAGGACTTTGATAATAATGATTGACTTAGGTTACCTTTATGCACTAGTGTTGCAATAGAGGTTTGTTGGTCATGTGAGTATTTCTCAATTATGATTTTTGTCTGATTCAAGAGTTGATGGAGTAGTTCAATCTGTTGGGGGGACAGGTTTAGCCCTGTGGATTTGCTGATATCAGATTCTGCTACATGTGCTGTTCCACATTTTTTTAAAACTCTTTGGCTTTTAGGTTTCCAATCTGGTGGTTTCCTATGTAATTTCCAGTAGGTCGTAGGGCTTATCACAGTGGTCACACCACTGCTTGTTCTTAGTTTCTTGCTCTTGGGTTTGGTAAGTAGACTCCTTTCGAAAGTTTGCCACTAAAGTTGAGCATTGAGAGGTTTGTTTAGAAGTGTGTGAATTAAGCATGACCATTTTCCTACTCTCTTCCGTACAAACCTTAGCAAACATTTCTTGGATTGATGGCCATGGTTTTAAACCGAGTAACCTTCCTTGTACTTCATCAAATCCAACATTAAGTCCCTGCAAGAAATCGAAAACTCTCTTCTTTTCCAATAATTTTTCATACTTCTTGGTTCATACTTCTTGGCATAAGCACAATACTCCCAATTTACTACATAAAATAGATCCATTTCATGCCATAATTCAGTGAGTAAGTAATAATACTCGGTGACCAACATATTACCTTCTTGAGTATTTCTGATTTTTGATCTAATTTCAAAGCCTTAAGAAGTGTTTTCCAAATCAGAATATATTTCTTGCATAGCCTCCCAAATTTCTCTCGTAGTTTTGCAAAATAGGTAGGTTTTTCCTATTTTTGGCTCCATTGAATTTATAAGTCAATCCATGATGATAGAATTGTCAACTTCCCAAGCACCATAAGTGACTACTGTTTCGTTTGGTTAAACAGCTGCCCCCGTTAGATATCCAGCCTTGCCTCTTTCTTTAATTACGAGCATAACTGATTGGGACCATTTTGGATTTTTGTTCCATTTAATCTATGTTGCGTGATTTGCAACGAAAGATTATCAATAGAAGGAGATGGAGTTTGGGCTGAATGTAATACGTAACTAGGTGTTTGGGATGAGGTTTGGGACTCATCAAAGGAACCGAAGGTTGGTTGAACTCCAACCATGATGTGGCTGGAAAAATTATGCTACCAGAATCGGTAGCTCTGATACCATGAAACAAGAGGGTATAGAAAATATCAGAAGAAAACCACCCACTTTATTTCTCTGATTATATGTAGTTTATGTAATTTATACATAAGTATAATCTATTCTAATACTACTAAACTATTGGATTTTTCGTATATACTAACTTATCCTATCTATAGTATATCTTATCTTATCTACTAGAAGATAATCTCCTAAACTTATCTACGATAATTATCCAACAATATCTATGAGAAGGCCCATAATCGTAGTATTTGCAGCTCTAATACTAAGTTAAATTTTTGTAAACCTTCTTTTTGGAGGAGGAATGATTTGTATTCGAGAAGAACATCATGTCCTCACTCAAGGCCTTAAAAGATATAACTCTCCTCTTGTATCTGAACTGCTCCTCAGTCCTCATTCTCTGAAATTGAGGGTTACGAAAATTTAATATGGTACTAGAGCCTTATGCTACTAAAAAGTCATGAGTTCAGATTGTGCCACTATCACTGATAAATTTTATGATATAATGTGTTTTTCCACACTTCGGTTGAATGGTTTCTTAACATTCTTAATGTACTAATTCTAGACATGGATTTATCATGTGTTCTCTCCATCTAATTGTCATGAGATCTCTGCAAGTTATTTTGTAATTTAGTGCTGCTATCGCTTGGCTATGACAGGATGAAACAACATTGATCTGGATATCAAGTAGTGGTGAGAGAAGCTTGAAGTTATCTTCTGTCTCTAGAATTATTCCTGGACAGAGAACAGTAAGATTCAACATTTTCTCTGCATTATTACAAGAATTTTTGATAAATAACCTATTTTGCTATAACCAGTCTAGTAATTTTGCCTTATATGTCCACATAAATTTCTGCTAATTACACTCTCTTTGATCTCCTACCAGGCTGTTTTCCAGCGGTATCTCCGTCCTGAAAAAGACTATTTATCATTCTCCCTTATATACAACAACGGAAAGCGATCTCTTGATCTGGTTGGTCATAGAATTTTTAGGTTGTGGTTTGCTTACTGTATCATCTGCATTATTCTGACTCTTATTTGTTTGTGCTTTCTAGATCTGCAAGGACAAAGTTGAGGCTGAGGTGTGGATTGCTGGTCTAAAAGCTTTAATATCTTCTGGTCAAGGTGGGCGATCAAAAATTGATGGATGGAGTGACGGAGGCCTCTACCTTGATGTAATTCTATCTTCTCTTATCTTTGTGTTAGTAAACTTGCGGCTTATCCACCTCTTCTTCACCTGTTCCAAAGTTGTCTTTGATGAGTATTATTGTAAATTAATATTTGAAGGGCTAATCAGATTGGAAACTTATATAATCTTTGCAAATAAATGTAAGGTTGTATTTGGAATGAAAATTTGTTGTCACGGAAAAGTCTGCCTTTTAATTGCTTATAGTAATTATACATTTTGTTTACAATAATGACTTCAAACAAGTCCCAGGCATGTCTTTTAGTATGTAATTTTCTTTTCCCATTTTTGTACTATTTTTGGCTGACCACTGAGGGGCATAAAACAGAAGTTATTTCCTGCTTTCTTCTGTATAGTCTTTTAAATAATTTAATGTGTTGGATTTTGTTTCAGGACAATAAAGATTTAACTTCCAATAGTGCTAGTGACAGTTCTGTTAGTATTACACGGGATACGAGCTCTCCAGAGGTTTCTATTAGTTTCAACCATAGGGTTTCTCCAAAGAATTATCAGCCTGAGAATCCTACACATTCTGATAGGTCACATGTAGCATCAGACAACATAAATATGCAAGTTAAAGGATCTAATTCAGATGTGTTTCGGGTCAGTGTCTCCAGTCAACCTAGCACTTCAAGTCATGGTTCTGCACCAGATGATTGTGACGCGCTGGGTGATGTATACATATGGGGTGAAGTCATATCTGATGGTGTTGTTAGGATTGGAGCTGACAAGAATCCTAATTATTTCAGCAGTAGAGCTGATATACTTCTTCCCAGGCCGCTAGAATCTAATGTAGTTTTAGATGTACATCATATAGGTTGCGGGGTTAGGCATGCTGCATTGGTAACGAGGCAAGGTGAAGTTTTCACATGGGGTGAAGAATGTGGTGGACGGCTTGGCCATGGTGTTGGTAAGGATGTTATTCGACCTCGCCTGGTTGAATCTTTGACAGTAACTACTGTTGACCTTGTAGCTTGTGGAGAATTTCATTCATGTGCTGTCACAATGGCTGGGGAATTGTATACATGGGGAGATGGCACACATAATGCCGGACTTCTTGGTCATGGTACTGATGTGAGTCACTGGATACCTAAGAGAATCTCTGGTCCTCTTGAGGGGCTTCAAGTTGCATCAGTAACTTGTGGTCCATGGCATACAGCCTTGGTAACATCAACAGGGCAGCTTTTCACATTTGGTGATGGAACCTTTGGTGTCTTGGGGCACGGTGACAGAGAAAGTGTAGCTTATCCTAGAGAAGTGGAATCTCTCTCTGGGTTGAGGACAATTGCTGTTGCATGTGGAGTGTGGCATACTGCTGCAGTAGTTGAGGTTATTGTTACACAGTCTAGTGCTAGCATTTCATCTGGTAAATTGTTTACTTGGGGTGATGGGGATAAAAATCGCCTTGGACATGGAGATAAGGAACCTCGTCTTAAACCCACATGTGTTCCAGCATTGATTGATTACAATTTTCATAAAATTGCTTGTGGTCATAGTTTAACTGTTGGTTTGACCACAGCGGGGCATGTTTTTACAATGGGGAGTACTGTTTATGGTCAACTTGGGAATCCTCAGGCTGATGGAAAACTCCCTTGCTTGGTGGAAGACAAGCTTTATGGAGAATCTGTTGAAGAAATTGCTTGTGGTGCATATCACGTTGCAGTTTTAACATCCCGGAATGAAGTTTATACCTGGGGTAAAGGTGCCAATGGTAGGTTGGGCCATGGAGATATTGAGGACCGGAAAACACCAACTTTTGTTGAAGCTTTGAAGGACAGGCATGTAAAGTTTATTGCCTGTGGTGGGAATTATACTGGAGCTATATGTCTTCATAAATGGGTATCTGGTGCTGAGCAATCTCAATGTTCATCGTGTAGACAAGCTTTTGGTTTTACTCGAAAGAGGCATAACTGCTACAATTGTGGACTTGTTCATTGCCATTCATGCAGTTCTAGGAAAGCACTGAGAGCAACTTTAGCTCCGAATCCTGGCAAACCATATCGCGTTTGTGATTCCTGTTTTGCCAAATTGAACAAGGTGTCAGAGGCAAGCAATCATAACAGGAGAAATTCTGTACCTCGCCTCTCAGCTGAAAACAAAGACAGGTTGGATAAGGCTGAAATAAGGTTGTCAAAGTCATCACTTCCCTCAAATATGGACTTGATTAAACAGTTAGATAACAAAGCAGCCAAACAAGGAAAGAGAGCTGATACATTCTCCCTTGTTCGCCCTTCACAACCACCTTCTTTATTACAGCTGAAGGATGTTGTTCTGTCCAATACTGTTGATTTGAGGTCGAAGATTCCCAAACCGGTTCTTACCCCTTCTGGAGTGAGCTCCAGGTCTGTCTCACCTTTCTCAAGGAGACCAAGTCCCCCACGTTCGGCTACTCCAGTTCCAACAACATCAGGACTTTCCTTTTCCAAAAGTATAAGTGATAGTCTGAAGAAAACAAATGACCTTTTGAATCAGGAAGTGCTTAAAATACGTTCACAAGTAAGTTGCTTCAGTACCCAAATTAATGATGGTTGGCTCAGGGTCTTAAGTTGAAGCATCAAAATTAAAAAAGGGATCAGTTGGTAGATGGGAAGAACTGTTCACAAATGAATTTCAGTCTGGTAGTTGTTTTTGTTATAGAAACTCTTTCTCAATTGTGTTATGGTTAAAAGTTACATATCAATGGCACATCCTCGATAATGGATTAGATCATATCGGGTTGATTTGGCTATTCCCTTTTCAGCTATACAATGTGCAGTTGTGTTGTTTTGCTTCATAAGAGTGAAGAGAATCACAATCTGTCACTTCTCTTCGTCTATATGTGTGCAATTGCTTTTACATGTACCCTTTGTTGTTTGTTGAAAAAATGTCTAAACCTTGCTGGTGATGGATCTGATCTAGGTTGAGAGTCTGAAACAGAGATGTGAATCCCAAGAATTAGAGCTTCAGAAATCAGCAAAGAAGGTACAAGAAGCAATGGCTGCAGCAGCAGAAGAGTCGGCAAAATCTAAAGCTGCAAAAGATGTTATAAAGTCACTTACAGCTCAGGTACTCTTGCTTCATATGTTACTTTTTTCTCCTTTACTCACATTTTAACTTTTGGATTTGCTTCAATCTTAGGTCATCTCAAGCGTTTATAAACTGACTCAAATTGTGTTTTAACATTCCTTTTGAAATAACACATAAATAGATAGCTTTTCTTTTCTTTTTTTTGGTAGAAAAAGATAATGCTTTGCTGTTGTTGTGCAAAAATCACTGTTTTTAGTATATGATTCAAGAATTTGTTAAGTGTTTTCTTTGTAATAATCTCATTGTGTGCTTAAACTCTAATTGTAGCTCAAGATTATGGCTGAGAGGCTGCCACCTGGAATGTACGGCACTGAGGGCACAAGGCCTACTTATATGCGCAATGGTTTGGAACCAAATGGTATTCATCATCCTGATTCTTATGGTGAGCAGCATTTGAGATCAGATTCTACTGATGAAACTACCTTACACTCTCCAAAAAGGAATGAGACTACCACAAGAAATGGAATTCAGTGTCCCACTCAGTCATTCAGGGATCTGCCAAGGGATGACCATCCAGATGCTAGATTGTCCAATGGTGGTGGGGTTCAGGCAAGCAGTACTGATGTGTCGGACAATGGAAAGGAGTCTAGGTCCATTCAAACCAGGGATTCAGCACTGGTTTCAAGTGGTAATCAGGTTGAGTCTGAGTGGATTGAACAGTATGAGCCTGGTGTGTACATAACTCTTGTGGCCTTGCATGATGGAACCAGAGATCTTAAACGAGTGCGCTTCAGGTAATTTCATCTACGAGGGTGTTTTCAATCTTTGCTTGCTATATCAGTACTTGCTATACACAATCAAGTAATTGTTTGATATAGATGAAACTAGACAAATGTTACATGTAGGAAGAATGTAAGCAAACTGGTAAACTGTTTGGAAAGGCTTATATTGTTGCTTTTCCTCTGTCTATTACAGTCATCTCATAAGATTGATGTAGTCTGCTAAAGTAATAGAATTAGACGAAGCCAAGATCTATCAAGGCTGGTATTGCAGCTTGGTTTAGCATTTTTATTCCAGTACTTACGAAACCTGCAGTTAGGTAAGATGTTATCAATTATAGTCACTTCAATATAATCTTATAGCATAGATGTTTCTGCAGTCGGAGAAGATTTGGTGAGCACCAAGCAGAGACATGGTGGTCAGAGAATCGTGACAATGTGTATGAGAGGTACAATGTTCGGGGGTCGGACAGATCTTCCATTTCTGGACAGACAGCACGCCGAACAGAAGAGGCCATGTCAACAACTTCCCAACCTTAGCAATAGCGTCCTCAGGCATGCAATTTTCATCTTCAATCAGGAAAGTTTTAGGTCATCAAAGATTAGGCATATCAAAGTCCTTTCATAATTCTTTTCTTTTTCTTAAACGCTAAGCTCTTTTTTCTCTTAATTTTTTGTTATTCCATTTAGTTTCTGGGTATTCAGCTATTTTTATGTAGCTGCTGTATTGTAGTGTATATAAAAAGCATCAATTGAGATGATCTAGGCAAGAAAGATTTTGCTCCTTTGCTTCCCACCGCGAATTGCTCTTAACTGTTATTCTTTTAATGTTGCATATAGTCCCTTCTAAATCACGAAATTTCTACTTGGGTTTTGCTGTGTTCCTGGAAGGAGGGCTGTTACAGAAGTTAATGAGGAAGACAAAGATGGTGGCGGAGCAGGGACATCATCAGCTACCGTTAGAGGATGAATCGAAACGTTACGTTTAAATAATTGTCCACCTTTGCTACTGTAGGGATTATACTACGAAATTGAATCTCTCCGAGTATTTAACCTGATTGTAACGAATTGAAGGATATGTCAAAACTGAATGAGAATTATTCTGATTTTCTCTCTCTTCGTGTGATTATGTGGATTTCTCTCCTTTTCTGTGTCCCACTGTCCCTTCTTCCCTTATCGATTCTGTTACGAATTTCCTCTGTCGTTTTTTCTTAACAACAAATTGGTATCAGAGAAACGTTCCTGTCACCACGATCATGGCTGAAGGTACTAGGAGTGCAGAGCTGCGGAAGATGAAAGAAAATCTCAAAGGTTTAATGGAGAAAATGTTCTCTGAAATGAACAGCAGAACCGAAAAAGTGGAGAAGGAAATGTTGGAGTTAAAGAATCTTATGCTACAATCGTTACCAAGATTTGGAGGGGATGCCAGTTCCACAGACCCGGTTTCCCAAGGTAGCTCAGAATGAGTGACGGAAGAAGGGAGTCCATTGCCAGCAAGAATGGCATGAATTGATTTTCTACAATTTTCTAGCGACAATGTTAAACTTTGGTTGTACTGGTGTGAGCAGTATTTCTCCTTGGATCACACACCGGCAAATACCAAGGTGAACGTTGTGATTCTTCATATGGACGAGTTGGCGCAAGAATGGTACAAGTTGTACATTCGTAATCGTAACAAGGTTGGGCCAATAGACTGGGAATAGTTTACTAATGCCCTGAAGCAACGTTTTGACGTTGAGATCTTCGATGACCAGTGGGGGAGTTCAAGGTTTTGAGGCAGAAGGGGACCGTTTTGGAGTACTGTGCCTCATTTGATCATCATTCAAATAGGTTGTCACTGCCAGAAGATTATCTGATTGGTTTCTTCATTAAAGGGCTTCGGCCTGAGATTGGAGTTACGGTTAAACTGCATGAGCCATCTTCCCTACATCAGGCGTATACGTTAGCAAGGAAGCAAGAAGGAATCCTGGCATCAGCTAGTCACACCTTGATTAATCGGAGTCATCCCACAAGGAGTGTTAGCAACCACCCTAGCGTTCATTCCAGAGGCTCACTTTCACCTTCGCCTAACATTTCTAGGAACTTGAGTTCGGTCAGGTTACTGCCCACTCCAGTAGCTACGCCCCAATCTAGAATAATCAAACCACACAAACCCATTAGTAGTAAGGATTTTGATGAGAAACGTGCTAAAGGGTTATGCTTCTGGTGCGATGAAAAATACACAGTGGGACATAACTGCAGGAAAAGACAACTTCAATTCTATTTGGTGACAGAAGACTTGTCGGGAGTTGAAGACGTGACGCAGGGAACACGGGGAGAGGACAATACAGAGGGAAACTTCGAGCAAGATGACGTTCCTCTAGTGTCTTTGCAGGCAATGTTGGGCTGTGTAGAGAATACGGAATTCAAGCAGATGAGGGTGATCGGTATACACCAGAGGCGACAGATTCATATTCTGATCGATAACGGTAGCACCCACAACTTTGTGGACTCTTCAGTGGTCAAAAAAGGGGGGTGTTCCCTTGAAGAAATTAATCTGATCAGTATTATGGTTGGAGGAGGGTTACAGCTGAAGTGTTCTCATCGATGTCGGAACTTTGCATGGTCCATGCAAGGTGCCCGATTCACCATGGATGCCTTGGTTTTGTCGTTGGGTGGATGCGACGTAGTCTTGGGGGTTCAATGGCTGATTGGTTTAAATGATGTTTTGTGCAACTTCCGAGAGAGGACGATGACGTTCCAGTGGGAAGGTAAAGTGATGACTATTTTCGGGAACCCAAAAGGGAAATCACGTGTTCTATCAGGTAAGGACTTCGAGAAGCTTCTGCGTGAACCATCAGAGGGTCAATTATTCATGCTACGACTGACAATGCCTCTCGAATTCCAGCTGCAATAGATGCAATTAGGGAACGAACAGTGGAGCGCCGTAGACGAAATTAATGCAATTCTTTCAGATTATGCAGAATTGTTTGGGGATCCCTCGCGACTTCCCCCAAATCACAAACATAATCATCAAATTGTCTTGAAGGAAGGGGTGGAAGCCATTAACGTCCGTCCCTACAGATACTCAAGGATACAGAAGGATGTCATCGAGAAAACAGTGAGTGACCTCATGAAGCAGGGGTTAATACAACACAGTTTTGATCTGTTCGCTTCGCCGATGGTATTAGTAAAGAAAAAAGACGGCTCCTGGCGCACGTGCGTGGATTACAGAGAGCTCAACAAAATCACAGTTAAGGATAAGCTTCCTATTCCATTGATTGAAGAGTTGTTAGATGAGCTTCACGGTGCGAGCTGGTTCACCAAGCTTGATTTGCGCTCTGGGTTCCATCAGATTCGGATGAGGCCCGAGGATATCCCAAAGACGGCGTTTCGGACGCACGAGGGTCACTACGAATTTATGGTGATGCCCTTCGGTTTAACAAACGCCCCTTTGACGTTCCAGAGGCTGATGAATGAAGTCTTTCGGCCATTCCTACGTCAGTTCATTCTGGTCTTCTTCGATGATATTCTGATTTATAGCCCATCCTTGCAAACTCATGTGGAGCACATTTCTGAAGCTATGAGAACATTGAAGGAAAATCAGTTGTTTTTAAATGGGAACAAATGTACCTTCGGAGCACGCCAAATTGAATATCTGGGTTACACGATTTCGGTGGAGGGAGTTGCTACTGATAATCGGAAGGTGAAGATGATATTGGATTGGCCTGACCCGAAAGGGATCACGGAACTCCGTGAATTCCTGGGAATCACCGGTTATTACAGACGGTTCATTAGAGGTTACGGCTTAATAGCTAAGCCATTGATGGAACTATTAAAGAAGGAGAGAATTTCTAACTGGTCTTGGTTACAGGAAGAGAAGACCGCCTTCGAGGCACTCAAGAGAGCAATCACCAAGGCTCCGGTTTTGGCCTTACCAGATTTCTCCAAAACCTTCGTCGTGGAGGCAGACGCAAACGGTCATGGAATCGGTGCGGTGTTACAACAGGAAGGCCACCCAATTGCCTTCCTCAGCAAATCATTAGCTCCCCGACACCACGACTTATCCACTTATGAAAAGGAGTTCTTAGCCATCATCAAGGCCGTCAGGTACTAGCATCACTATTTGAAATTTAAACAATTTGTTGTTAAAACAGATCATTGGAGTCTCAAGTTCCTGCTGGAGCAGCGTCTATCCACCCCCTTCCAGCAGTCCTGGCTTCCCAAACTCCTGGGGTATGATTTTGTAGTTCATTACGGTAGTGAGAAGGAGAACGGGGCCTTCGAACAAATGCAGAGATGCTGATGTTCACGGTGACTCAAATCCAAGGTGAGAGCGACTTGGTAGAGGCAATCAAAAAGAGTTGGGAGGATGACCAAGCCATTATGGAAATCAAGAAGCAAATGGAGTCGGGACAAAAGAAAACTAGGGCGTATTAGTGGAAGGACGACTTACTATGGTGGAAGGGCCAATTGGTGGTGGGAGCAAACCCGATGGTAAGACAACAGATCCTTGCCATTAGCCACGATGATGCTATGGGGGGCATGCAGGAGAACTGGCGACCACGAAGAAGGTACAGAACATGTTTTTTGGAAAAGGGCTGGCAAGGGACGTTTGGAACTATGTTCAAGCTTGCATGGTTTGCCAGAGGAGTAAGCACGATAACTCGGCTTACCCAGGGTTGCTGCAGCCGATCAAAATTCCGGAAGGAAGTTGAAGGGAGATCAGCCTTGACTTCATTGAGGGCCTCCCTCGATCGAAGGGGAAATCGGTTATCTTGGGGATAGTGGACAGATTCACCAAGTATTCACACTTCATCCCAGTTAAACATCCTTACACCACTAGTGAGATTGCAGAGCTGTTTCTGAATCATGTTTTTAAACTTCATGGCATGCCAGAAGCAATTGTCAGCGCCCAGGACCCGGTGTTCATGAGTAGATTCTGGCAGGAGTTACTTCGACTACAAGGCGCGAGGCTGAAACACTCCACAATGTACCATCCACAGTCGGATAGTATTACGGAGGCTGTGAATAAAATCCTTGAAACTTATCTACGCTGTTTTTTGGAGAGGACCCTCAGAAGTGGGAAAACTGGTTAGCGCTGGCTGAATGGTGGTATAACACCACCTATCGTTCGTCCATCAATGCGTTCCCGTTTGAAGTTCTATACGGGTACCCACCCCCGGTTTACACCCCGTATGTAGCTGGAGATTCAAGGGTAATTGAAGTGGACAGAGTTCTGTCGAGCAGAGAAGAGATGACAAAGATCACCCAGTTCTACTTACAACGTGCTCAGAATAGAATGAAGCAATATGCTGATTCGCGGAGATCAGAGAGAGGGTTTGTAGTAGGGGAAATGGTGTTTCTCAAGCTACAACCATACAGGGAACATTCACTGCAGAGGCGCAACAATCAGAAGTTGGCTCTGCTATACTATGGTCCACACAGAATTTTACAACCGATTGGCACGGTGGCTTATAAATTAGAGCTGCCCGAAGAATTGTTAATTCATCCGGTATTCCATGTTTCACAATTAAAGAAGGCTTTCGGGGAAGTGGGAAGTTCGTCTTTGGCACTTCCTAAATTCATCCGCCCAATTGAGCGAACTCCGGTGGCGATACTGGGAAGGCGAATGACTAAGAGGAATAATCGGGTGGTGACTCAGTGGCTCATCCAGTGGTCAAATGGCGAAGAAGATGGGGCAACGTGGGAGTACGTTTTTGACCTTCAGAAATGATTTCTGGAGTTGAATTTGATGGACAAGGTTGTTAAGGGAGGGGGAATTGTTACAGAAGTTAATGAGGAAGACAAAGATGGTGACGGAGCAGGGACGTCGTCAGCTACCATTAGAGGATGAATCGAAATGCTATGTTTAAATAATTGTCCACCTTTGCTACTGTAGGGAATTATACTAAGAAATTGAATCTCTCCGAGTATTTAGCCTGATTGTAACGAATTGAAGGATATGTCAAAACTGAATGAGAATTATTCTGATTTTATCTCTCTTCATGTGGTTCTGTGGATTTCTCCCCTTTTATATGTCCCTCTGTCCCTTCTTCCCTTACCGATTCTGTAACGAATTTCCTCTGTTGTTTTTTCTTTACAAAAAGGGCATTTTATTTCATTGCCCTGCCATCCTCTTGTGAAACGCGCAATTTTCTGCATCAAAATCAAATTTGTTCGGTCTCATTCTTTCACGTGCTTCTTGGGCGTAGATGCATTGTTATGGATATCGGATCGGACCGGAGTAAATTTGGTATCGTATATTGAGTTTTGATACTGGGTTTAAAGAAAGAAAGAAGAGAAGGAATAAACAAGCTTTACAGAAAGAACAAGAAATCATGGATACAGGTATGTCTACAAACATCAATCCATAAATGTCTAACAATTGGTATTAGAGTCACGATATTACATGATTTATTTTCTACCTTGTATTGTTTGTTTTTCTGTTGTATTATATGGATGGAGTGTTGCATTATTTCTAGCCGTTTATGAAGTTGCAACATGTTGCATTCCCATGAAAACAAAGCTTCGGTGATGGTATGAATGGAATGGAAAAGTAATTTTTGTTTTGATGATTTTTTTTATGTTAACCGACACGTAATGGTTATGGATGGATGGTTTAGATTAAAGGTAATACATAGAAGAGAGAAACTAAAATCTAAAACCATAAAGTTTTCCTCTTTTTTTTTTTAAAAAAGGAACCATTATGTGATTATAATGGTGTCAAGAGATGCTCTTGGTAAAGCTTGGAGTGGTTTATGGTATAAAAAGCAACATAGGAAGACAATCTATAGCAACATAAGAAGAGAAAGAAGAGCAGTTTTAAAACAAACAAACCCAGAAGCGTTGGAGGAAGACGTTGCATCATTAGGCACATATGCCAGACATTGCTTTGTCTACAGGCGGACGCTGGCACGTGCATTGCACGCGCCAGACCCTGCCTTTGTGATGGCAAATGATGGACTGATTTTTTTCTCTTTGGGCCATTAAAGGATAATATTGGGTTAGTAAATAATTATGGACATTAACCTTAAGGAAAAACAATTTTTTTATTGTGACATAATGAATTATTTAATTCATAATTGATTTATTTTCTATGTATAATATAATTTTGAATATTTTATATTATGCAATGTTTGAAATTAAAATTTCTTATTATATATTGATTGTAATACATGACATTATAGAAGTTTAGAATAGTTTGATAGTCGCCAAAATGGTCAAATTAATTAAATTAACTTTTGTCATTATAATAGTTGTTCAATTAAATGTTTATTACATGGAAAGCTTATCAGTCACTAAAGTGGCCTAGCTTGAAACTAATTGTTTCAATTGTTCATAATGATATGATGCTAAAATGACATAAAAGTTGAATTGAACAATTGAGATTATTAATTATAATGCTAGAAGGTCACTCAAAGGTGGACCATTGCTTATAATTAATGACATTAAAGGGACTTTATCAACATATTTGGTTAATATGATTGTGTATCTAAAGATAACATACATGTTGACTAGAATATGTGTAGTGCCCCTTGCCCTAGGGTACATGCTTAGACACTCAGCGGATATTCCAGTGTATAACCTAAGGTAATGATGCGCTACAATTCATCCTAAAAACATGTGTAGCATATCTGATAGTTTCTCACCCATCATATACAATATCAATAATCTATAAAACAACTCGTAACCCATTATTATGTTCATTTCTTCACCAACATTCTACCATATACAAAACTCCTTGTCATGATCATTCAACCTATAAAGCATTTCTATAAATCATCACTCATTAATAAGAAATTTACACGCTCTTCACCATTCACGACACCCACACACTCAAAACACCATTTCATGAGATTAACCTCTAACTATCATCACAAATGCTTCATCTAACCAAACCCATAAAATTAAAACATGATTTACTTGATTTAGCTACCAAATCTTCAAACTCTTCAAGAAAATCAAGAGTCCCTAACTTCACCAACAACCCACGATCATCATCATCTTGAGGTTGAAAGATTTGGGTTTTTGGTGAGAATGAGAAGAGGAAGCAAGGTGAAAGAGTAACATGAAAGATGAGAGGGTTGGGTTTAATGTGAATGGAGATTTGAAGAATCAAAACACATGAAGAATAGGAAGAGAAGAGGAGCTACGAAAATGATGAAGGAAACCAAAATAAAACACCAATAGCCTTTTTAAGAGAGAAGCATCGTGAGACAACAAAAAGGGAGGGGGTCTTTCAATTAAAATAAAAATAACTTAAGACATGGTTTGGCAAGTGACACTTGTCAATTGCCACATGTCTCATTTCTAAAGCATTAGGCAAAGTTCTTTCATTTAACTAGTCCCATCAATTTCAATTTCTACTCCAATTGTCCTCCAATTTTCAGTGGCACTTGTCAATAAATCCTAGAGTCATTTATCCAAAATTTCCATTGCCATTAGACAATAATTTCTACTACCATTTATCAATAGTTTTGCCACTCAGCAATTTTTCTAGTTCAAAAATTACCCAAATTTTCATAAATTTCTCCTAAAATTCACCAAAAATTCTAAATCAAAATATATACTTCCTAAATCAATTTTCAACATATAAAAACCACATTTCTCAACATACACACATTTATAAACAATTATACCTAGAAATTGTCAATGAATGCATATACAATTATTTTTATGTGCAAAGATTCAATATTCACGTGTATGTGCATATCATGTAATGCATGAGCATGAAATGTGTTTTCTAATTTCTCAGTAATCTCTCACATTTACTATTTTAGTCTTAACATGGGTGACGAGATGTTACAACTCTCCCCTCCTTAAAAGAAATTTCATCCTCAAAATTCTTACTTGGTTGTTCAAATAGGCGGGGATATTGTCTCCTCATATGCTCCTTCGTTTTTCATATGACTTCCTCAGTTGCGTGATTCCTTCAAAGGACTTTCACCAATGAAATGATTCAGTTTCTCAACTGCTTGATCTGTAATCTCGCAATCTTGATCGGCTCCTCAATATAGCTTAAATTACTAGCAACCTCAATCTCTTGAGCCGGTATCACATGTGTCAGATCTGATAGGTATTTTTGGAGCATACTCACATAAAACACATTATGCAATTAAGACACTTCATTCAGTAAAGCCAACTTATATGCCAAAGTTCCTATCCTCTCAATGATCTCATAAGGACTAATGTACCTAAGGCTCAACTTGCCCTTTTTTACCGAATCTCAATACTCCCTTCAAGGTGACACTCTGAGGAAAACTCTGTCTGTTACACTGTACTCCTTATCCCGTTGATGTTGATTTATATAACTCTTTTGTCTATCTTGAGCTGCTTTAATTCAACTTCGAATCAACTTCACCTTATCTACTGTATCTTGTATCAACTCTGGGCCTTCAGCCATTCTCAAGCCCTCTTCATCCCAATACAGAGGTGATCGACACTTTCTTCCATACAATGCCTCGTATGGTGTCATTTCGATACTATTGTGGTAATGGTTGTTATAGGAAAACTCAATCAAAGCTATGAACGGATTCCAAGCTCCTTGAAACTCCAATACACAAGCTCTAAGCATATCATCAACAATCTTTATTGTCCTCTCACTTTGTCCATCAGTTTGAGGATGAAATGTAGTACTGAAGTTCAACTTAGTACCCATAGTAGACTGCAAGCTCTTCCAGAATCTCGAAGTAAACCTGAGATCCCTGTCTGATGCAATAGACACTAAAAAATTATTCTAGCGAATTATTCTCCCTCACTAATAAGAAATGGGCTGACTTAGTTAATCGGTCTTCTTCAACCCATATAGCATCATGCTGCCTCGGAGTTCTAGGCAATCCTATAATAAGGCAACAAATATAGCTTCCCTACTGGAGCCTGATAGTCCGCTTTAACCTGTTGGCATGTCATACATTTAGAAACATATTCCAATGCTTGCTTCTTCATTCCGGGCCACCAAAAGTGCTGCTTAAGCGTATTATACATCTTGGTGGTACTAGGATGCATAACATATGTAGCCATATGAGCTTTCTTAAGGATTTCCTTTCTCAGTTCATCCACATTTGGCATACATAACCTTTGCTTCAACCACGGTGTCTCATCTCTCAATTCAAACGTAGAATCTGGATTCATCTTCACTTTCTTTATAAGCTTCACCATATCAGGATCTTTCTCTTGGAATTTTCTGATTCTATCATGCAGCATTAGTCTTAGCTTCAAAGTAGCAATCAGTGCCTCATTTTGCTCCAAATTCAACTCCACATTTAGAGCTCTCAATTGAATCAAGTTGGGTAACCATGATAATTGAATTTGAGCTACATTGGTATTAGACTTTCTGCTCAAAACATCAACCACCACATTAGCTTTCCCCCGGTGGTACTCAATCGTGCAGTCATAATCCTTCAATAACTTAATCCCTCTTCTCTGTCTCATATTTAACTCCTTCTAATTCAACAGATATTTGAAACTCTTATGATCGGTATAAATGTGGAATGTCTATCCATACAAGTAGTGTCTCCATATCTTTAAAGTAAAGACAACTGCACCTAGCTCTAAATCATGTACCGGATAATTAATCTAATGAGACCTTAATTGTCTCGATGTATAGGCAATTACCTTGCCATACTACATCAACACACATCCCAATCCTTGATGCGAAGCGTCACTATATACCCATATCTGAAGTAAATCACACGTTAGTACAATGCTTATAAAACGATAACGAATACACGAGACGGGGGGGGGGGCTGAATTGTGTATTCCCCTTTTTGAACTCTTTTTCAAAACTGTTTTGTTAAGAAACAAG